>ML682013.1:8458457-8595340 GCA_007922195.1 Podocnemis expansa | reverse complement strand
TATTATATTATATTATATTATATTATATTATATTATATTATATTATAATCTAGGTCCACCCAGCTAAAGAAAGAGTTAATTCAGTTTTGGGAATTATTATCCCAATAACTCAGGAGCAAAATTTCAGGTAATTTGCTTTCTCTCTTCATACTCAGGCTGAATCGCTTCTAATTGGAGTGAGCCTTGCAATATTATTAGTATTTTTTGATATCTGACTTAACATGCAGTGCTAAAACATGTTGACACCTAGCTGCAGGAATTATCAGTACTGCTTTCAGTTCATAGGCTGAACAATAATGCAATGCTATACTTGTTACTGGTTTAAGTCCTAGAGTTCAAGGTCAAAAGGGATGACCTAGCCTGACCTCCTGTATGTTACAGTCCACTAACATCATTCCGCACCCACACACCAAATCCAACAACCCAAAGTAGACCAAAGTATTACAGCCCTCAGGAGACTAAACTATTATGTGCGGCAGACACATGATAAGTAAGTACTAAATCCACTATCTGCTCTTGTATTGGATGTGATGTACTTGCTGTTGTTCCTTGATATACATGGCTGCTGGAAGATGCATGAACAAGCAAAGCACTTGGGATTCCATATGCGTATGGATGCAGTGCTCTAGAAGACAGTGTGTCAGTTCTTTAAGACTGGGACAAGAAATGGTAGTTTCTGGATATTGGGCCATATCTTATCGCTATTCAGAAAAACATATAAGAGCAGAAAGTGAAGACCTAGAACACAACATGATTCAGCTCAGATTCTGGGTATGTCTACACAGCACTTTTCTTTCAAAATAACACTCGTTATTTTGAAATAAAAGAAATTTAGTCTACATGACGTTTTCTTATTTTGAAAGGATGGATCCCATCCTTTCAAAATAAGAATCATTGTTTCAAAAAAGTTAAACCCCGATGTTTTCGAAATGGTCGTTATTTCGAAATGGATATTTCAAAATAACGCCGATTAGAGCTGTTGTTTCGAAACAACACCGTTGTTTCGAAACAACTGTTTCAAAACAACAGGTCCAAACGGCTTTATTTCAAAATAACCATTTCGAAATAACAGCCGTTTGGATTGCAGGCTTTCCCTTAATTCAAATTAACATTTTGTTAATTCGAATTAACTTATTTCAAAATAATGATTTTATTTGAAATGGGTTATTTCGAATGGGGTTCTTTCAAAATAAAAGTTACTGTGTAGACATAAAGAGAGTTTTAAATAATGCTTTATGCAAGAAGGAGGTTAGGGGATGTTGCCATCCAAACTTTAGGCTAGTTATGCTTTTGATGTTCAATGTCCAATAATAATGCGGTGAGGATAATAGAACTAGACAGAGTGAGACATTTATTGATAAAGAACCATACATTAACTTTTCTCAACTGGTTCAGACACAACAGACCCTCTAGCCAAACAAAGACAGTAGTAAGTAAAAGGAGGAATAATCATTAATGTTTTCATTGTACAAAAGGGTTTTATGTCTATCTATCAGTTTCTGTCTTTCCTGCAACCTGAATGCTAAGTACCAGAGCTCTAGGTATTGTAAAAGCTTTCATCTGCCATAAAAGCATAACAAATGTAACATGAACAGTACTTCAGAAATAATTTCTTTAACTCATACCTGAAGCTAAAACTGGAGCTGAAACATCTCTTCAGGCTTTTATTCTCAAAAGAAATCAAGACAAAGGGATTCCATATTTGTGAAAAGAATAAAGAGAATTAACAATAGATCTAAGTGGGAAAAAATTTTGCCAGCCAAGCTTTTAATTCTCTATACTCTACCATATTATTCTGGGCTATTTGTATAGACTGTGCTGAGACAACAAGAGATACAGCAAAAGTAAATTGTACAATTACAACAGACAACCTTAATTACAGGATTTCGTAGCTTCTGAATGCATGACTTAGCAACATTAATGCTCTTATAACAAAGTTGCTGGTAATATCCTTGATTTACTTTTTTTAAGGAAACTATCCAATCCCAAAATGTAATCAAGTGAAACCATATTGATCCCTCCATTTGGGTCATCAGTAGGTTAGGAACCCAGAACCTTTAGATGCACAAGATTTACCACAGAAGATCAAGAAGAAACTATTCATACTAGCAGTCTGTTAAACTTCAGATGAATGAAGGATGAAACACATATTTTGACAGCACTACTTGCCAGACAGCCAAGAAATGACAGGATTGATAACATTGAGTCCTGTTCCTGAGTTCTGAGTTTTTTAAGGAAAATAAAGTTTTTAACTGAAGATTATTTTCCCCCAGAAAGTACCTGATCTCCACAGAAAATGTTGGTTTTTCAATGAAAAATCTAGCACCCAAAAACTGAAATATTTTTACCTGACTGTGCTGCCTTAGTGCCTCATAGGAGTTAAAGTTTGGTTGCCTCATGTCCCTACTCTCCTCTATAAGGTGGACTCCATAGCTGGACTATATTTCCTGTGATATGTTCCTGTTGTTTGTATAGCTATCAGGGTTTCCCCTTCCAAAAGCAAACCCATGAGGCACTAAACTACAGCTCCTGTGATTCACTGTAAAACATTTCTGAATTGAAATATTTATTTCAGGTTGTGGCCAAAATATTTCATATATGAATTTTTACGAGCAGCTATATAGACAGACCAGATATGGCACATTTTTACATTTTTTCTGAAACACATAAAGGCTATGTTCACGCATAGAGGGCTTGTTTCAAAACAAGATGTTTCGAAACAAGCTGTTTCGAAATAAAGAGTTATTTCGAAACACCTTATTTCGAAGGACAAAACCAGTGTCCTCGAAATAAGGGAGTGAAATAGCATGTCCACAGTGTGGCATGCTATTTCACTTGGGGAGGGGGCTGCAGGCACCCGCAGGGTGAAGCGGAGCCACGTGCCTCATCCCGCAGATGTCTGTGGGGGGCTGCAGGCATCCGCGGGGTGAAGTGCAGCCACACGCCTCACCCTGCGGGTGTCTGCGGGGGGGGCAGCAGGCACCCGCCGGGTGAAGCGCAGCCGCACGCCTCACCCCGCCAGCTTTAAAGCTCAGGCCGCTGGCAGCCCGGGCTTTAAAGCCAGCAGGGTGAGGTGCGCGGCTGTGCTTCACCCAGCGGGTGCCTGCAGCCCCCTGCAAACACCCACTGGGTGAGGCACCTGGCTCTGCTTCACCCCGTGGGTGCCTGCAGCCCTGCTCTGCCAGCCAGCACCCTGGGAGGAAGGTCAAATGTTGTTTCGGAACACTTCGTTCCAAAAAAACATGTCCGCACAGGGTTGTTTTGAAACCCCTGGTTTCGAAACAACCTTGTTTCGATAGGAAATGAGGTTTAAGCCATTTTGACAGAATGGCTCCCGTTTCGAAACAAGGGGTTTCCTTGTTTTGAAATGGCCATGTGTTTTGTGGCCATGGCATATCTTATTTCAAAACAACCTTGTTGTTTCAAAATAAGAAAGCTGTATGAACACACCCAAAGATATGAGATCATTTGTTGCCAACACTCATTATTTAAATCACAAGTCTTATGATTTGTGGAGAGAAGTAAGGGACCAGTTGATGAAATATGTTTATTATCCAAGAATGTCAGTTTCAGGGATGGATTACCACATAGGCCTACAAGGCCATGACCAGGGGACCTCACATCATGGAGGCAGGGATCTCCCTAACACCTCTGTTACACCCTCCCTACATCCCCCTGAATTTCCTACCACCACCCCCCTCCCAGTTGTCAGCTAGCTAGTAATGTAGTGTTATACCAGTTTAGTCATTGGTTGGAAATGACTGGACTGAATTGAACTCACTAAGAAGTAAAGAAAGCAAACAAGGAGTCTGGTGGCACTTTGGCAAATTTATGGAGATTCAGATGCGATATCAGATTGCATATCAGTTGCAGGGGAAGGGGACATGTTTGCTTGATGTTATGGGCTCTTCCTTATAAGAAGTATCTGATTAGCAATCAGCTTTATGTTTTAACAAGTATTGGGCTCGTCAAATAGTGCTTGGTTCATAGACAGACTGGGTATGTCTACACGTATCTTTTAAATCGAAATAACACCGGTTATTTCGATTTTAAAATGATTAGGTCCACACAATGTTTTCTTGTTTCGAACTGAGGAGCTCCGTCATTTCAAAACAAGAGATGTTATTTCGAAATAGCTTAAACCCACTTTAACTCCAAACTTCCATTATTTTGAAATGGTTATTTCAAAATAATGCCGTTCAGATGTGTTATTTCAAAATAATCCCTATTTCAATTTAACACTTTTGCCCTTCTCCTTCCCAGGGTGCCGTCTTTTTTCTATATATTGGGTGGGGGCATGCCCAAGGAGGGGGCCATGTTGCCACACCTCTCATGGTGTCCCTCTCCTGATTCAAAATAGCAAATCTTGTGTCTGGAGTTGCTATTTCGATTTGAGGTTTTTGCTTATTTTGATTTAAGTTAATTCGAAGTAACAATTTTATTTCAAATTAGCTTATTTTGAATTAACTTATTTCAAAATAAGCATCTATGTGTGGACATAGCCGCTCTGTATAGAGTCTTCTGTTATTTTAAGTGACCATTATACGAGGGCCATAACTAGGGGCTCTGGTGCCCAGGGCAAGCAGCCCCAAAGGCGCCCCCTTGGTCCCAATCAGGGGCCCATCTATACAGCAGCAGGGAAGGGGGCTGTGACCCTTTCTTGTCACGGCCAGAG
Source organism: Podocnemis expansa (assembly GCA_007922195.1). Lineage (NCBI taxonomy): Eukaryota > Metazoa > Chordata > Testudines > Podocnemididae > Podocnemis > Podocnemis expansa. The sequence continues at coordinate 8,590,665 of ML682013.1, read as the reverse complement.
CCAGCAATGGAGATACCTACCTCACTGCCACAGGGAGAAGGGAACACCCCGCTGCCTCTGGCCACAGCAGGGGTAAGCAATCCTCCGTCACGTTCAGAACAAGCAGGCGGGATTACTTCTCTGCCGCGGCCAGACGCAGCAAGGGTGATCACTCCCTAGCCATGGCCAGAGGCGGCAGGGGCAATGGCTTCCCTATGGCACCCTTTTAAACTGAGGCCTGGGGCAAAGCCCCTTTCACCCTGCCATAGTTATGGCCTGGCATTATACCTCAAATCACAGATAATCAGGTAGGTCTAAGTGCTAATGCTTAGACCTGGAGTGTGGGAAAGTAACCATACGTTGTGGAGACTAGAGACTTCCAGCCTGCATCGGCTTAAGTTCCCCCACTGAGACCTAAAATCACAGAAGTCAAAACACACAAAATGTGGAGAGGGAGACAAAGGTTATTGCATGAAGTAGTGAAGAACAACTCGGCCAACAGCTGGAGGAACAAGCAAGGTGCTGCTACTGCCTTTGTCCCCTTTTTCCTGGATGGTGAACTCTTGTGAAATTACCTCTGAACTGTGGGTCTCCCTCCAGTCCTGACAAGGAGGACAACAAGGTAAGTGAGGTATGGAGAAGGGAAAGGAACATTAAAGGAACATTTGTTTGTTAAACAAACAGGAAGTCTAGTGGCACTTTTACAGATTAACAAATTTATTATCTCACTGTGTTTTAGTGACTTTGATCCAGAATGCTAGATTTGTAACCGGGAAACTCATATAAATATTTCCTAGTAGGCCAAGATTTTTAAAATGCTTTATTTGTCCAGATCATTATCTCACATCATCACCACCTTGAGAAGTCATTATCTAGGATATTTTCTGCAATCAAAAATTCTTATGTTTTAATTAATTTTTACATAAGAGCATTAGAATAGCAATACCGGATCTGACCAATGGCCATCTAACCCAGTTCCAAAGGGATAGCCATGTTAGTCTAGTTCAGCAAAACAAGCAAGGAGTCATGTGGCACTTAAAGACTAAGGCTATACCCATGCATACATCGTTATTTCGAAATAAGTTATTTAGAAATGAGTTATTTCGAAATAAAATCCTTATTTCGAAATAAGTTAATTCACATAAAGAAAATATTAATTCGAATTAAGGGAAAGCCTGCTATCGCAATGGCTGGTATTTCAAAATGGTTATTTTGAAATAAGGCTGTTTGGACATGTTGTTTTGAAACAGTTGTTTCGAAACAATGGTGTTGTTTCGAAACAACATGTCCAAACGGCACTATTTCGAAATAACCTTTTTGAAATAACAGCCATTTCGGAATGAATGGGGTTTAAGCTGTTTCGAAATGACGGTTCTTATTTTGAAATGACAGAGCCCGTAATTTCCAATAAGAAAACGTCGTGTGGACCTAATCTTTTTTATTTCAAAATAACCAGTGTTATTTTGAAATAAAATAGACGTCTGGACATACCCTAACACATTTATTTATTGCATGAGCTTTCATAGGAGAAAATCCCACTTCGTCAGATGCCTGCCTTCTGATAGTAGCCAATGCCAGGTGCTTCAGAGGGAATGAACTAAACAGGCAGTCATGGAGCTATCCGTCTCTTCACATCTAGTCCCACCTTCTGGCAAAAGGAGACTAGAAACATTTCAGAGCATAGTTTTGTATCCATCCCTGCCCATCCCAATTAATACCATTGATGGACCTATTCTCTTTAATTACCAAATTCTTTTTTGAACCCTTTCATAGTCTTGGCTCTCACAATATCCTCAGGCAAAGAGTTAAACAGGTTGACTGTGTATTATGGGAAGAAATATTTCTTTTTGTTTGTTTTAGACCTCCCGCTATTAATTTCATTGAAAGACACCTAACTCTTGTGTTACATGAAATATTAAATAGCATTTCCTAATTCACTTTCTCCATACCAGTCAGATTTCATAGACCTCTATATCCACCCTAGTCATTTCTTTTCCAAACTGAAAAGTCCCAGTTTTTTTAAGCTCTTCTCAGATAGAAGTTGTGCAATACCCCTAATCATTTTAATTGCCTTTCTCTGTACCTTTTCCAATTCAAATATGTATATTTTTGAGATTGGGCAACCAGAGCTGCATGCCATATTTAAGATGTGGGAGTGCTCTTGATTTATACAGTGGCATTATGATATTTTCTCTTATTAAATCCATATCCTTTTCTAATGGTTCCTCCCTAACATGTCGTTAGCTTTTGTGCACACACACTGAACAGAATTTTTCAGAAAACTATCCACAATAGCTTCCAACATCTGGTAAGACTTGCTCACATGCCCAGTGTTCAACTGATCACCATATTTTGAGTCAGAATTCAGGAAGAATTTTCCCCCAGAGCAGATTGGCAAGGGCTGTGGGGTTTTTTACATTCCTCTGTAGCATGGAGCATGGGAGGGCTCACTTGCTGGTGGATTCTCTGTACTTCAAAGTCTTTAAATCATGACTTGAAGACTTTAACTCAGTCAGAGGTTAGAGATTTATTACAGGAGTAAGTGGGTGAGGTTTTGTTTCCTGCATTGTGCAGGAGGCCAGACCATCATATTGGTCCTTTCTGACCATACAGTCCTTAGAGTCTATGGCTATGTCCACAAGTAGACACTTATTTTGAATTAACTTAAATTGAAATAAGCAAAAACCTCAAATCGAAATAACAAGCCCATACACAGGACTTGCTATTTTGAATCAGGAGAGGGGCAGCATGGGAGGTGTGGCAACATGGCCCCCTGGCAGAGCCATGTTGCCAGTCAATATACAGAAAAAGGAAGGCACCCTGGGAAGGAGAAGGGCAAAAGTGTTAAATCAAAATAATGGTTATTTCAAAATAACACGTCTGAACGGCATTATTTAGAAACAACTGTTTCAACGTAACGGCTATTTCGATTTCAGCCTCGGTTTTACTATTTCAAAATAAGGTTCGTTATTTCAAAATGACGGGGCTCATCATTTCAAAATAACAAAACATCAATCAGACATGACAACTTTTAAATCGAAGCAACGGTCGTCATTTCAATTTAAAAGTATCATGTTGACATAGTCTATGAGTCTCTCTCTTTCATGAGTAGTAACAGATAAGTTAAACCCCATTATTTTAAATGTATCACTGGGTTTCTGTTTTCAAATATGCATTATTTTGTATTTTTCAACATTGAATTTCAGCTGACATTTTGTTGTCCAGTCATCCAGTTTTGTAAAATCCCTTTGTAAAACTCTTCACAGTCTGACTTGGATTTAATAATCCAAATTTAATAATAATCCAATTAAATCTTGAGTAATTTTGTACCATCTGCAAAACCTGCCACTTCAGTGTTCACCTCTTTTACCTGATCATTTATGAATATGTTGAATGGTATTGGTCCCAGACCAGTAGCAAACTTTCTGTGATAATCTAAGAAAATGGTCATTCATGATCCCCTTTTCAGTTTTTAGTATGGTGCCATATAACCTCTCTTCACCACCACAGTCTCACACCTTACTGGCCCTCACAACCCCCCTGTAAATTCCAGCACCCCCCCCCAAATTTCATTTCCTGGGGAGAACTCTGCATGGAGGCCTCCAGTCCTGATGGTGCTGGGGGGAAGGGGCAAGGCCACCGTGGGCCACAGGCCAGACTGCACATTCCTGCCCCACCTTGGGCCAGCTAGTCCACCCCCAGTGGTGGGGCTGTCTGTTGTCACTTGACTCTGGAGGCAGGATCAGCTGGCATACTGTACAGCCTCTGGCATGGCCTTCCAGAGCCCATGACTCTGAAGGGCTAGTCCAGAGCTGCACCACGTTCCAGCTTGTCCCGCCGCCCCCAGGAGCAGACTGGATGTAGTAGGAAAGTGGGGTCCCAGGCGGGTGGGGGGCAGTTGGGGGCCAGGGCCTGGGACACCAAGGCCATTTAATCCTTCCCTGGTCACCTTTCATTTAAAAAGACAAGTATGTTTCTAGTCCTGATGATAGTGGAGAAAAGCTTGGAAAGTTGAACCTACAGACTTAAAACCAAAACATAAATAAAAAGAGATCTAAAAGTATTATTTTTTAATTTTCATAGTCTTTAAGCCACTTATATGATTCTTTAACATTTGGAACTGGCAGTACCGAATAAGGGCAATAAAATAAACAGATAACACTGTTCAGTGGAAAAGCTAAGAGTAGAATGCATAGTCTCCTGAATTTCAGCTCTATGCATTTTCTCTAAGTTAAAGGTGCAGACAGGTGCCTACCACACTTTCTCTGCCCTTTGGGGTTGTTGGAAAGCAAGCCCACCCTGCTCTCCCCTCATAGTGACACCCATCCAACAAGGCTCACCCAGTTTCCCAGGGGTTAAAGTATAATTTGGGGAGCCCTGGAATGCTTCCGTGTGGGTGGGCCCCCTTGCACAGGTGAGCTCACCACACAGGTGGGCCCCCCTGCTGCACAGGTGGGCCCCCTGGACCCTAGCTCATGCCCCCCACATGCCAGCACCCCCAATACCCTCCCCCAGCATGAGCTGGGCCACCTCATGCTCACTGGCGGCAGAGCGGCTGGGGAGGTGGGAGCAGTAGGCCCGAGGTCGGAGCAGTGGAGCAGTGGCACACCTCCAGAGGAGGCAGCAGGCCCCAGGTTGGGGCGAGCCATGAAAGGGGAGAGGTTTGGGGCAGGGCTGAGCCCCCCATGCCTCTGGCCCCTGCCCTCCCCTGCCTGGCAAAATACCAGGGGACACCGCTTTGGGACCTGCTATTTTTAGGGGCCCAATGTTCAGGCCCCTAAAAATAGAAAATGGAACTGGAACACTGCGTTCCGAGGCATGATATTTTTCAACGGTGTGCCCCAGAATGCAGCATTACGCTTCCATGTTCTATTTTTAGAGGCCCCAAAATGCTGAGCCCCCCAGGAAAGCATTCTGGGGCATTCTGGCATACTTTAACCCCTGCAGTTTCCCCTCTGACATATGGGCTCTTTCCACAACATGCAAGTGGACCTGCCGCACTGTCGTGGTCCTGGGCTGGGGTGTCTTTTCCCCCAGTGTTGGTCGGGCCCCCTCTAAACAGGTATGTCTACACTGGAGCCTCAGTTATGTTGACTTAGCAAGGTTGACTTTAACTTGACTTACCGTATATACTCACGGATAAGCTGATCTGCGTATAACCCAACCCCCGATTCTGAGCCCCCAAAATAGTAAAACTTGGGTGACCCATGTATAAGCCGAGGTCCAGCAGGGGCCTCAGCCCCAACCCCCCCTCCACCTTGCACCACTGTCTTGCCCCGGAGTCTCCAACACCTTCCCTAACCCCCCAACCCCTACGGCAGCTGCTGCCACTTTTCCCTGCTACTGCTGCCACCACTTTTCCCCAACACCCCTGCTGCCACTTTTCGCCTGTTGCCATTTTTCCCCTGCTGTCCCTGCCACTGCTTTTCCCCAACGCCCTTGCCGCTGCCGCTGCTTTTCCCCAACAACCCCCAGCTGCCGCTTTTCCCTGCTGCTGCTTTTCCCCAACAGCTCCCAGCTGCCACTTTTCTCCAACATCCCCCAACCCCTGCTGCCACTTTTCCTTTGCTGCCGCTTTTCCCCAGGACTCCTTGCCACCACTTTTCCTCTAACACTGCTGCTTCCACTTTTCCCCGATACCCCCCAAGCCCTGTTGCTGCTTTTCCTCAACACCCCTCGCTACTGCTTTTCCTCTGCTGCTGTTTTTCCCCATTCTGCTTTTCCCCCAACATCCCCCAACCCCGCTGCCACTTTTCCCCAACACTCCCAACTCCTACTACCACTTTACCCCAGCCTCAAGGACACCTCCAACCCCTGGGCCCTGAAACTGGCTCCCCCGGCCTCCTTACTGGGCCGCTCCAGACACCAGTATCCCACTCCTTACTTTAACCCCAATCCTGGCTGACTCCCCAACATGACGTCTGTGGCCACACGCTGGGGCTCCAGCCCGGAGCATGCTCAGTGCATGCTCCGGGCTGGAGACTTACAGGTAAAACTCCTGGGCTGGGGCTGTCTGTTGTATTGACCCATGTATAAGCCAAGTGCCTGTTTTAAAGGCAATTTTCATGCATAAAAATCTTGACTTATACATGAGTACATAGGGTAAAATCGACCTTGTTAAGTCGACTTAGAACATCCACACTGAAAACTCCTGTAGACTGCCCACGTTCACACTGGCAGCTGCTAGGTCAACTTAATGCTCAAGTCTACCTTATTAAGTTGACTTAAGGGCTACTCCCTGTCTACACTGGCTTAAGTTGACTTAATTAGATAATGAGACACCACTATTACAAGTTGTCTCCCATTTTTTACAGATGCAATCAGAGCTAATGCTAAGATGTCAGAATGCCTACATAAGATGAGATCTCAGATGAAGAGCAGTTGGCTTAAATTCAGTGCAGCCAAAACAGAAGTGGTACTGGTCAGAAGGGAGAAAATAGTTTGAAGAACTAGTTGGGACATTGTCCTTGCCTTCCATCACAGTGATCAACTTCTCCCCACCACACATTTTCTTATAATGCAAGAGCCTAAGCGGTTCTGTTTAACTCCATTACTAAAATTATAATAGTAAGGGAATGTGTGACTGAGTTTACAAGCCCCACACTGGAAAACAGGAGGTTAAAGAACAGCTCTTGGCCCAAACAGCCCTTCCCAGCCATACCTACACTGGGCCTGCACAAACTGCAAGTTGGACTTAAAAAAGGAGAGAAGAGCAGCTCAGAAGGGGGCAGAGAATGGGAGGGAATAGATGGTAGTCATGATCTCTGCAGGTCACAGTATTTTCCCAGGAGCACCTTGCCTGATGTTTCACTAGACGGTCCCGAAGAAGGGAGTTGAAGCATGAAGAGAACCTTATCTTGAAGTGCACATCAAAGATGTGCTTTATTATACTGCAGAAACAAAGAGGACACTCAACCATCCTTCACTGAGGAAGCAAATGGATTGCAAATTTTATTCATGATAGAGGGGTCTCAACCAGGCTTGACTGAAAATGGTAGAGATAGCTTGGGATGAGATAAGCTTTTTTAGACAAGACAATAACTTGTTAGTTAAGCCTAGTCTCTAGAAAATATATTCTGATTTTGCATGTATCTATTCATTTCTAGTACTCTTACACCCTACCACTTAATATCTGTTCTTTGATAACACATTTATCTTTGTTCTCACTATATGTATCTCAGTGCTGTGGTTGTGTACACTGTTTCATTGGGGAACAGGGGTTCTGATATCTGTATTTCTGTGAGTGTTCAATGGAAAAGGGCCTGAATGCTACAGAGAACACTTGGAGATTCCAACGCTGGTGTGTATCTATCATTAACTTATACAGAGAGACTGAGCCTTGAAGAGGCCTGGAAGATAGTGTTTGTATTGCCAAAAGCCAGTGAAGTCAGGGGGCTAATCTGCAGCAGATTCAGACAAAACTTCCTCACTATGGTCAGGTGGTGCCTCACAACCCTGTGTGCCTTGGAAAGCATTACAATGATCACATTTAAAGAGCAGCAGGCAAGTAGAGCCTGAGATTTATGAATGAGTGAATAGTAAAAATACCAAATCTACAAGCCCTCCTCCTCTCTCAATCTTTTGTTTCTCATTTGAGAGAACTCTGGGTTTCTGGAAGCAGCATTCGTAGGCCCTTTCAAAGAATCTCTGAAGATATGTCTCTATTGCCTGCAGTTAGTCAGCTTTGCCAGATTGGTGGTGCAAGATTGATTGAGCGGGTAGTGAAAACCTGCTTAAATGATCCTAGAAGCATTCTTTGGTTGATACCATAAATCCACCCTGGTGAAAAACGTAAGTCTGTGTTAACTGGAGGCCATCTCCTGTTGGCGCAATACACTGTAGACTCCATGGTAAGTTAAAATTAGTAAGTCAACGGGAGATACACAAGCTACCCTATGTAACTTACATATCTCCGATTGACTGCAGATGGCAGTCCTCTCACTCTTTGGATCTTCATCACACCTTGGTATGCCTCCCACTTCATCTGTATACCAGGACAGCCTCTTTGCTGATCACATTTGACCACATACTCTGGCCTTGTGTCATATTCAGGGGTTAAAGGAAGCTGGAATGCTCTGGAACACAGTTCCAGGGCCCAGATTCCAGAATCTAGAAAAATCAAGCTCACATGTGCATGAAAGGGGCCTGGACAATACAAGAAGGGGGCCCAAAGATTAGAAAGGTTCCAGGGTCCCTCAGATTATACCTTAACCACTGGTCATATTCATCTGTAGAACTCTACTTCTAAAATGCCTCATGTCACCCTAAAAAAATTCATAAAAGGCAAGCTCACTGAAGCTTCTACGGTGGCAAAGCAGGAGCAGAAGTTGTGACAATCTAGAAATCACTTAGAACACTTTCCTGAAAAATACAGCAGCCTTAATTACTCAAGGGTCTTCTAAGGATTTAGTCTTGATTACTTAAGGCTCTTCCAACTCTTTTTCCAGAGCTGCTTCTTTTTGTTCCTTCTTATAGAGTACCTGGAGCACAGACATACAGCGGGGCTGACTGCCTATATGCCGGCTCCCAGCCACGTGCTATAGAGTGTTCTGCGTATGGTTCCCCCCCGCCCCCCTTCTCTGATCATCCATAAATGCCTACTAATTTTATTTACATGCTGAGGAGTTGTTCCTCACACCATCATACTCCTTAGCCATTTGCTTGGCACTCTCTAGCACATTCTTTCACTGCCTTTTTTCTCACACCCTTTTAACTCCTCTCCTCTCTAAAGAGCCAATGGTAGTTTGTCCTCATCATTTTTAAAAAAACATCACCTGAATTTCAGTAAATGCTGAGCTCCCACACCCTGAAAAACAGGCCCACATAAGGTGTTACAAATTAAGCACCCAAAATTGAGGCATCCAAATCACTAGTTAGCTTTGACAGTCTTTATACATTGATGCAATATAAGGTTGTGATCCTGCAGTCAGCTCAGTACCAGTCACAGAGAACTATCCACTCAGCACACTTTGAAGAATTGGAGGATGGAAAAAGTAATGGTGCCATGGCAAGTTGGCATGTACATTGCAAGTTCATTTTTTTGTGTAGGACTTAATGGTAGGTGCCACTATTCTCATTCCTGTTAATTACTCCACTCTGAATAGATTAGTTCTAAAGTCACACATGCCATTTTCCCTTAACTAGAGAAGAATTTTAAGGGTCTTCGTCCCTGTCTTACGCAACTCCTCTTGGCTTATTTCACATTCTGCACCCAACTCCAGTACAGCAGCCAAAAGGGTTGTGGACAAGTTCTTTATTCACAAAGGAAGGAACGTAGAGACATGAACTGCAAGTACTTTAAATAAAAATAGGATTGGACAAGGGAGTGTGCCAGTTCATCACTTCCTTTAAAGTAAGCCAACATATGTCAAAGAAGCGCAGGATGGATTGGGGAAGAACCGTTCATGACTGATGAAACAGTGGGCCAAGTCAAGGCTGACTTTATCAGGACATACGCAAACAGGCCAAGATTGAATATTTTAACACTCCAATGAAAAATACACTTGAAAATCAGAAGAACTTTTTTTTTTTTAATCCTCCCACTCAATGTGAATAATCCTTTGGTATGCTTAATGCTCCTTGATTGCATGTGCTGTTACTCATTTTGGTTGATTGGCAGTGATATTGTTGTGCCAAAAATGGTTTAATGTTTTAGTAATTCACTGCTTGTTGCAGCCAGCTAAGATCAAGGTCTTTGATTCTCTTCTCTTTGATTCTGGTAAATGTGGTTTATTTAGCACTATTGTTTTCATCGTTTAAAAAAATAGTTTTCTTTAGGTTTCCTTTAGATGTCTCTTAGCATTTTATGGCATCCCTTCTTGTCATGCTGTACTAGACTCTTCTGAAACCAGTGAAACACAGTTTTCTTAAAGAATTGACCCGTGCAACTATCTATAATGCCCTTATTATACGCTCATGCAAACTAGGAGTATACTCAACTACCCAAAAATAAATCAAATAGCTAGCAAATAATAGTGATTTACTCGGCTTCTCTTCACATGATTTCTCAGCTTGACATTGCAACCTCAAAGGTGACACATACAAAAGATTTTTTTTTAAATTGTGTTTGTTCCCCTTATTGTTTTATTACAGTGTTTAAAGACACCCTGAAAATTGTTTTGTTTTCAAATCCTGCTTGGTTTTAACATGCAAATAACAGAAATCTCATGTTGCTTGGTTATGCTGAAGAAGCCTCCTGGGGGGTTTCAAAGCTCTCATATTCTGCTTGAAGGGTAGCTTTATCCAAAATGTTCATTTATCAGAGTAGATGAGTAAATAGTTGTTAATAAAAGCAGAGTTTAAAATAGCCTGATTAAAAATCTTTCCCCTCTAAGCTGCTCACTTTTCAGTCTCTACCCAATGCTATAATTTTGTTAGTTCAGTAGCCTCTATAGAGCTTTCCAGGATACACGAGTTATAAGCAGAAGTAAATCCTTTTTTTTTTTTTTTAAAGAAGAAAGATAGAAAAACATTTCAGGCTTTCTTTAGTGATTATAAAGAAGCAAAAATGACCTAAGTTCAATTTTTCTCTTTGCAGGTTGTGATGCTGTCTGGATTATGGTGACTATTTAAGATAATATATAATATCAATATTTCAAAATTGCAATTATCCATATGAGACATACCACATTAAGTACTGATAGAAAGATTAGGATTTGCTGAAAAAAAAAAAAACCCAAGGAGTCTACTGGCACTTAAAGACTAACAGATTTATTTATTTTATGAGCTTCCATGGGAGAAAATCCGACTTCGTCAGATGCTTTGAAGAAGGGGAATTTACAGAATGGGATGAAAATAAATGCAGGGGAGGGTAAGACATGGGATCAGGTCATACTGCAACAGCAAATCAGAGCATTTGTAAAGATTCAAACTCTAGGGAACATTTGCACATAGAGGGAGGGTGAAGTCAAATTATCTGTTATAATGTGAAAAGAATCCATAGTCACGGTTAAGTCCTGTTTTCACACAATATAATCTGCATATTCGTTGGATTTCAGGTGTTTCTCTTTGAAATCTTGATGTCTCATTGATTTTCTTGAGGACCATCGTTAACAAACCATTAATGGAGTGATTAGGAAGATGGAAGTGCTCCGCAACTGGTTTTTTTGTGTTGTGATTTCTAATGTCAGTTTTGTGCCCATTTATTCTTCTGCGTAGGGACTGTCCTGTTTGTCCAATGTATAAGGTGTGGGGGCACTTCCACCACATGATGGCATAAATCACATTAATGGATGAGCAAGTGAGTGACCCTTTGATGGAGTAGCTGGCTTGATTAGATCCTATAATGGTGTCTTTTGTGCAAATATGTGGACAAAATTGGCAGCATGATTTGTTGCAGGGATATGTGCCTGCTTTAATATTTCTGTTGTTAGGTCTGTAGTTGCTGCTGAGTATCTGTTTAAGGTTCGATTTTTCTCCCATGAAAGCTCATGCGATAAATAAATCTGTTAGTCTTTAAGTGCCACTAGACTCCTTGCTTTTTTTGCTTCACTACACTAACACGGTTGCCCCTTTAGAACTTGGCAAGGTTTTCTAAGAATGATTATGTTTATGTTCATGTCATATTTGTATTGGAAGTTATGAGTATTTTTGATATATCAGTATTTCAACTTGTGATATGTTTCTGAGAGACATCCCAGGTTGAATGACTGCAGCAATTGTCTCCTTAAAGGAAACTCATGGGTATAATGGGCCCACAGAGAGACATGATGAGTCACCAGGACTTGCCCATGTGACTCTGGAGACCATTTTATTCCCCCAAAATTCCAGAAACAGCGTGGAAAAGGCCAGAGGACATAAACGCATGGGTGTCACTGGCACTGGGCACAAGAGGCACGTGCTCTGAATGTCCAGGTCAGTGCCCTGAGTCCTGAACCAGCCTGGTCTGACTGAGACCTGGGGCTAGTGTTCAGGGTCGGCAGTTGCAGCTGGCCCCAGCATGGCTAGGGACCTGGGGTTGGCAGATCTGGACCTAGCCAGGAACCCAAAGTTGCTGGCAGTGGTGAGAGGCTCCAGATCTGGTGCTGGTCCCAGTTAAGAACCCAGGGCTGCTGGCAGCAGTGGGATCCAGCCCAGCCGGGGACCTGGGGCTGCTGGAAACAGCAGGCACCAAGTGAGGCCTGGGCCCAGTGGCAGGTGTTGGTATGGGCCAGAGGGCATGGTTTGGGGCAAGGGATGGGTCCAGGGTTATGCCCTGAATTCAATTTTTGGGCAGCAATGCTGCTGCATAAAAGTCCACTGCACCACCAGCATTTTGTCTTTTAGTCTATGCAGCTTTTGCTAACACCCACGTCTGGATTTATTCATCTACAAACAAAGCTGTGAACAAAGGACTGAGAGCCATCCAGGTACGGGATGTACACCAGAGGAACTATACGGGCCTGCAAACTCCAAATTCTGCCAAGGACTTGATTTTCATGGACTTTTAATCATTGTACGTATGAGATTTGCTTTAACCCATTAACATTTCCCACGGTTTATTACTTTCCTTGTACAATAAACTTTTAGTTTTAGTTACTAAAGGATTGTCTGTCAGCATGCTGTTTGGGGTTAGATATAAACCTATACTGAGCTGGTAATGTTGCTGACCCTTTGAAGTCAAAACAACTCTTTTGGTAAAGAGCATAGAATTTTAAGTACCATATCTTTACTGGACCCAGTGCCTGACTGGGAGCCTGAGGTTCAAATGCACTAAAGGGGGCTGAGCTTATTTTATTGGGACTTCTTGATAACCAGTGTGGGGAGTCAGAAGCATTGTTTATGACTATTTCGGAAGCCTGAATTCAGTGTCACCCATCAGTTTTGAAAGAATTTGCCCTCATTTTGCAACCTGCCCTGATCTTGGCATTTTCAGGCAGCTAACACAGGCCAGCAGGGTCACAGAGGTCATCTTTAAGTAACATGGGGAATAAGTAAAGGATTCTTTCATATCAGCTATTCTGAGCAAGTTCTGCAGTTGGCATACATTGATTTAGCTCTAATGATCTGAAGCTGACTGGGACGCTGTTGCGATTTAGGGGATATTATTTAGGGGATAATATTTCATAATTGCAGTAACTCATAGGAGATATACCATGTTTGGTAATAAAAGAAAGGTTACAATTTGCTGGGAATGATTATATCATTTATGTGTAGGAATTGTATCAGTATTAGAAGATACAAATATGTTTGGTATATCTGTGTTCCAATTTATATAATTTATGCTTCTGTGAAACTTCCCAGATAGGATTTATACAATCACTGTCTCCTTAATGGCCTATTAAGGGAGCTCACAGGTGTAGTGGGACCAGGATGAAACCCGCTGACCCACTAGGGTTTGACCATGTGACTATAATCTCCGTTTTGTTTCTGGAAAATACCTCACCAACTATGAGAGGGCAGAGGCGATAAAAGGAGCAGCAGCATCACCTCTATTTTGTCTTCACTCTACAGCTAACTATCTCTGGATCTATTCATCTGCAACTGAGCAAAGGACTGAGGCCTACCCAGGTGCTGGGGGTCTACCAGAGGAACTGAACAAGCCTGCAAACTCTGAATTCTTCTAAGGGCTTGCTTTACGTGGACTCTTAATCACTTGTATGTATGTCAATCACTTTGACCCTTTAGCATTTCTCATTTTGTTTCTTTCTGTTTTATAATAAACCTTTACTTTTGGCTACTAAAGGATTGGATGGCTGCTTGGTATTTGGGGAAGATCCAAACATATTGTTCTGTGTAATGTGGCTGGTCCTCTGGGGTCAGGAAAAACCTTTTTGACTAAAGAACCTGGAGCATTGAGCAACTTATCTGTCTACTAAACTCAGTGGCTATTTGGGAACCAGAGGCTGAAATGAATAAAGGGGTCTATTTTATATTTTTATATATTTCGTGATAACTACTGTAGTGTAGTGGCTAGCACCTCTGCTTAACATGCAGAAGGTTCTAGGCTCAATTCCCAGAGGGTTGGCCTCGATGATCTCATGAGGTCCCTTCCAGCCCTATGATTTGATTGATTGAATCAGAAAAATGGATTGTTGCTGATTCAGAGTCTAGCATAAGTGCCATCCATCAGAGTTTGGCTCTCCTTTTTGTAGCTTGTCCCAATTTTTACATATCCATATGGCTATCCAGAAGGCCCAAGTCAAGGCAGCCCTCTGAATTCTGTTTGATTTTTGGGAGATAGTTAGTACAAGAGCTATGCAAGGAAAAGAAATTATATCACATACTTACATCTACAAGGTATTCACCACCTGATCTGCATTTTAAATGTCTACATTCTGTTACCTAATCTGATACTGTATGTGATAAATATATAGACCTCACATTCGGGCCGGAAGAAGTTGAAGGACATAACTGAACTCCAATTGCCCCACCCCTCCAGGCCTGCAGGGCCAGTTCCAGCTGGAGATGGGATTGAAAAGGGAAGCAACTCAGCTCACAAGGAGGGAGGCTGATAAGGAGGACAGATCTAGCCTGAAGGTTCCTGACTTGGACACCAGAGAAGTAAGACTGTATGCTGAGCCCTGTTGGGGCTGTTACTTGGTTACCTTTGCTTTTTCTTTTCATCTGATTCAGTTCTGGAAGCTGGAGAGAACAGCAGCAGGAGGAAGAGAGCCAGGGAGGATAACTCAGAGGTAGGGTTACCAAATGTCAGGCAAAAGGAGGACATCCTCCATCTCGCAGGCATTTTAAAATACATCATTTTGTCTGACTTTTTACTTATAGGGATTAAAGTATGCTTGAATGCCACGGAATACCTTATTTTTAGGGGAAAGCGTGCCAGGGCCCCCTAAAAACAGAACAATATTACAGTAATACTACATTTTCTCCATGTATCCTACAAAGTCCTCCTTTTTGTACTTCCCTGTCCTCCTTTCTAGGCTTTGGTCTGTTAGCCCTGCTCAGAGGTCACATTCAGGTGCCAGATTCTGATCACCTTCCCCACCCCAAGGCCCTAAGTTCAAACCCAGTGAAGTAGGGAGACCCAGACTCCCCTGATATTGACCTCAGGAGGGACCCCAAACCAACTGCTCACCTCACCACACCTTTGAGTGAAGAGGGACCAAGACTATTGTAGGGCTAAAGATGAATTTATACCCTCAAATTCCTTCAAACAGAAATTTCTACATAAAATATTCATTGATAAAAATGCCATGCTCATTCATCCACTTGTAACTCCATATTGTAATTAAAATTCCATTTTGAATTGTTTACTTCATTTTCTATTGCCCAGCCTAAGTTTTGTTGAAACTTTGTTTAGATATGTGAACTTAGTCTGGATGTGTGAATGAGCGATACGTGTGTGTGTGTGTGTGGGTGGGTGTGTGGGTGTGATAGGATCAGTCTCCAACCACGGGCCTGTCCTGATGACAAACTGCTAACAGCTCCTTAATGGCTGAAGAACAGTGCAGACAAACCCCGCAAAAGCAAGAAGAATCCACCCTAGAAAGAAAGGGACAAAAAGCCTCATCACACAGAGCCTCCTATTAAAAGGCGCATTTCACAGTGCCGGCCCCAAGCACTGTTAATTGCAAGGGGCACTGAAACAGAGCGGTAGGGCACTACCATCACAAACAAAATCAAAGTCACATCTGCCATTAACTTATGACTCATGGTCATAAAGTGTCCTGAAGCAGTGTGGACATAACATCTATGGACAAAAAGATATAAAAGATGGGTGAGACTACATAGCTTTGAGTAATGTTCTGCACAGCATCCGAGAATGTCAGTGCACAGCTGTGTGCCTGACAGAATGCCCGCTCTTCCTCATGCCCAACTTCCCTGGCCAGGTAGCTTCCATAAGCTGTGAACACCAGCAATGAGCTCAATCTGTGAGCTCAAGCAGCAATCAGGACTGTTAGCTATACATGATAAACTGCAGAACATATTCTTGTGTGTGTGTGGGCACGTGTGTGTATGCATACGTACTAAGTAGCTATCAGTTGTGTTTTCTTATAATTAATGTGGCATATTGCCTTGTCCCACTGAACAAGAACCTGCTAGTCTTTCCTTTTTTAAGTACAACACCATAAGACCTAGCCATCAGCAGAGGCCACTATGCCACCTAGCCTAACCCAAGACACCATTACTCTGTACTGTGCAGTACTTTAGATTTTTGTCAAAGGTGTCTATGATATCTTTGTCTGAACTTTGGTCATGCAAATACACAACCTGCTATATTGGAACTGAGAGATTTGTAAGCCAGAAGAATAGAAGTAACCTACGCTCTAAGAAAGCAAATGAAAAAAGAATTGGAACTTTAATTCCCCCACTGCAAAAACAGAGGGCTGGATTCTATATTTTAAAAAAGAAAGTTCAGGGATTTACTACTGAGAATGAGATGATTCCATTGCAAATGCTTTCCTTACTCTGAATTCTGAGCTTAAAGCTTCTTAGCATCTGACAGTGAAAAGAGTTTGTACCCTGATCCCTCCGCCATGTACCAAGCTACCGTTTGTAGTCTCTTCTGCTCATGCAACTTCATTTTGGTCAAATTTACATGTACTTCAACAGTTTCACGTGTCTAACAGATTAAAATTTGTCCGAGTATGTTTTCTACCAAGCACTAGCACAAGAGCTGGATCTCACCTCTACTTACTTCTATATAAGCAACAGGCTTGGTATGCTCCCTGTGTTGTGGAACTTTTCCAGAGGGGTAGCCATCTTAGCAAAAACAATAAGAGTCCTGTGGCACCTTAAAAACTAACAAATTTTTTCAGGCATAAGCTTTTGTGGGCTTCAACCCACTTTGTTAGTTACATCTGATGAAGTGGGTTAGAGCCCACAAAACATATGCTTGAAGAAATTTGTTAGTCTTTAAAGTGCCACAGGACTCTCATTGTTTTCACTGTATTGTGGAACATCTGCTGTGCGGGTCTCTTGGTTCAAGAAAACAAATTAATGGTTAAAATGAGGGGCATAGAATTTTAGTGAACAGGAGGACATAGAAAGACTGTAGTGAAAAAAAGATCACATGGAATGGCAGTGGAGCTGGGGATAGGGAGTCAGCATGGGTTTGCCAGCTTCTGTCCATAAAACATGGGCCCTCATTAGCAACTGGGTTGTAGGTCATTGCACTAATACAATGTGACAAGAGCCCTGAAACTGTTAGGAGATCTGTTGACAAAGTGTGCAGCATCAAAAGTGGGTGGCATTATCTGGAAGGGGATGTGGCATGGGCAGCCTAATGTATCTTGCACGCGATTTCTGCCAACAGATCTTATAGAGACACCTGGAGTAAATTAAGACATAAGAGACCTGTGGAGTCCAAGGTTTTGGGTTTAATTCAAATCAGAGAAGCATTTATAGTGTCATAAAATGTAATAAACATACCTCAGCATTGAATCTGGAACCTTAAACATAGTAGAGCTATAGCCATAACTAGTAGACCTTTCTGCCTTCCAGTGGCAGCACTGGCTTTCCAGTAAAGGTTATGATGGTGGTAATCAGCCAGTAGAACAAAAACGTGAGCATTCAGTGATCTTAAACTGGCAATTCTGGACTCCTGTACAGCTCTATTAATTAGACTAGACAGCTTAAATTTACCAGTTCTGAATATTCCAAATTTATCAGCTGGCTTCAGTCAAATAAAATTATAAAGTACATACAAATATCACCCAAATTTTGTCTGCATTCCCAGAAGACTTGGAAGCATGCCATCTTTCATAAATATGTTTTCAATGGAAGTTTTTGTTTTCTGTTTCCAGTCAATAATCAGAAAAGAGAAGAAATATTCCCACATACTTCTGACTGAATTTCTTATATGCAATGTTGTAGCCATGTCAGTCCCAGGACATTAGAGAGAGAAAATGGGTGAGGTGATATCTTTTATTGGACTGACTTCAGAGGGGCAAGCTTTCAAGTTGACACAAAGCTTTTTTTCAGTCCTGGGACTGTTAGTTTGTTAATGTTTATGAAGAGTTTTGAGATCCTTGAATAGAAGGGCACCTATGGAATTGAAACATAATAGTAATAATGATAAAGGAATTCAGTTCTGATCACATACAATGAAAACAGAAAGGACCAAAAAAATCACAAAAGGATCCAGTAGCTCTGAGTTTGAATTCAGACAGGCAATCAGCTAATCTTATTTGTATTCAGTTGAAGTCTACCTTGTTCTAGGCATTTTATTGTAAATTAAAAGAAATCCTATTGAATTTCTTTTTTTAAAGGACTTATTTGTATTTTGCTTTTTCAAATGGATCAATAGGCAAATCTTTGCTTGAAAGATCTTTTTCCTGTTGCAGTATGTTCTTGGAACCCTTCCTATTGACAGATGGTAAATGTTTTCCATTTCTTGGTTGCACTCTTCACAGCCTTGCTTTTGGCCTCAGTTTTATGAACGAAAAGTATAGCACCTGAAATTCCAATCAGAGGCTTCCCACAAAGAGGTCTATAGTTAAGCAGAACTATACAAATATTTAATATAATTAGTCATCATTCTGTATTATTTGTATTGCAGTAGCACCTAGGATATTGTTTGAATTATGGTAGCACCCTATCATGGACCAGATCCCCCATTGTGTTAGGTACTGTACAAAAACAGAATAAAGATAGATGTTAAGCTCTAAGGGGCAGGGCCTAAATATCAGAAAAGAGACATCTAGTACATACAGACAGACAGAGGGAGAAGTACAAAAAAAGAAGAAACAGCAGTAGCAAGACAAGCAGTGGTCTTAGCACACCAGCAGCTTACTTATTGTTAAGAATGCATAATGGTGTATGAGAGTTTTAAGAAGGCATGTGAAGAAGCAGAATATTGTTGGCGTTTACAGAAAGTTCCTCCCAAGCATGAGACCAGCATGAAAGAAAGCACAAATGTGCTTGTCTGAAAATTTAACAAGCATCCAAGAAAGGCTGGCATCGAGGGAGAACTGGAGGTGGGAGTCAACATCTTAACAGTGAATGAGATAATTGGTCAGGAGAGAGGAAAGGAGGGACAACAGGCCATGAAAGACCTTGAAAATAAAGACAAGTAGCTGATGTGATAGAGAAGGGGGAATCTTGGGGGGGCGGGGATTCAAACGGAAGGTGGGGAAGTTAGATGGTCAAATGATGAGCCAGGAAAAGGATCTTTGCAACAGTGTTCTGAATGGATTTCAGCCAGGCAAGATGGGATTTGTCAAGGCCAACAAAAATGATGTTGCAGTAATTGAAATGTGAGATAAGTACTTGCAGGAAATTTTTTGCTACATGGGTGGATAGAAAAGACCATACCTTGGAGATGTTCAGCAGGAAGAAATCAGCAAGATTTAGACACATTGTAGACACAAGGATATAGAGGGACAGCAGAGTTGAAGATGACAGTCAGGTTGTGGGCCTGAGGGACAAGGGGGATGGCAATGTTTTCCATATTGACCAAGAAAGGAAGGAATGGGGGAAGGCTTGGCAGGAAAAATTAAGAGTTCTGTGCTGGCCATGTTAAGCTTAGACTGGCAACTAGATATGCACTAGGAAATATCAGAGAATCATAGTCATTATGAGCAGGGTACCTTAGGGATTGGTTCTGGGTCCAGTTCTATTCAATATTTTCATTTAGATGACAGCACAGAGAGTACACTTATAAAGTTTGCTGAAGATACCAAGCTGGAAGGGGTCGCAAGTGCTTTGGAGGATAGGATTACAATTCAAAATTATTTGGACAAACTGGTGAAATAGTGTGAGGTAAATAGAATGAAATTCAATAAAGAAAAGTGCAAAGTACTCCATTTAGGAAAGAATAATCTATTGCACACATACAAAATGGGTAATCACTGCCTAGAAAGGAGTACTGCAAAAAGGATCTGGGTGTCTTAGTGGACCACAAGATAAATATGAGTCAACATTGTAGCACTGTTGCAAAAAAAAAAGCAAACAGCATTCTGGGGTAAATTACCAGGAATATTGTAAGTAAGACATGGGAAGTAATTCTTCCACTCTACTACATGCTGATTAGGCCTCAAGTGGAGTCTTGTGTCCTGTTCTGAGTGCCTCACTTCAGGAAAGATGTGACAGAATTGGAGAAGATCCAGTGAAAAACAATACAAATGATTAGAGGTCTGAAACATTTGACTTATGAAGGAAGATTGAAAGAGCTGGGTTTGTTTGGTCTCAAAAAGAGGAGACTGAGAGGAAACATGAGAACAATTTTCAAGTACCTAAGAGGTTGTCAAGAGAAGGAGGGAAAAAAATTGTTCTCCTTAACTGCTGATAACAGGACAAGAAACAATGGGCTTAAATTACAGTGAGGGAGGTTTAGGTTGGACATTAGGAAAAAATTCCTAACTGTCAGGGTGATTAACCACTGGAATAAATTGCCTAGACAGGTTGTAGAATCTCCATCACTGGAAGTTTTTAAGAGCAGGCTAGACAAGCACCTGTCAGGGATGTCTTAAGAGGATACTTGGTCCTGCCATGAGTGCAGAGGCCTGGGCTCAATGACCTCTCACGGTCCCCTCCAGTTTCTATGATTCTCAGTAGAGTTCCACTGCTATAAGACTGGAGTGACAATGTTGAGAGGAGCCTCATTATATAGAATTTCAATACTGCAAACAGTAATTTAAAATTAATTAAAGCAATTTCAAAGGTATCTATGGAATTTAAGAGCACAGACTCCATGAGATTTGTACTCTTAAATTCTTAACATGCTTAGACAAAGCTACCCCTCAATAATTAAAATAAACATGAACTACCAAGCAAACTTTATGGGTTTGATCCTACGTATCTGACTCAGGCCAAATTCTCCATGGACTTCAGCTGGAAGTTGGGTTTGATAACTTGCAAATATTGTTATAAAAAAGCACAGCATGTATTTGTCTGTACAGACAATACAAAGGCCTGAAATGAACATAGGTCCATAAATTGTAAATAACCTTTTCATAAGATATGGCAAATGGTACATATAGTGTTATTTATGCAGTGACTCTAATGCACTGCTTAAATAATATTGCATGTTGTAATCAGTACATTTTACTCACTGTCTTCATGAAAATGGTATTATGGTGGGGTCTTGGGCACTCGCAAACTGACTTGCAAGACTGAAACATATATAAGCACAGACTAGTTGAAATGTGGTTGATGTGAGCTATGAAGCTCATGGACAAATAATTCCAGCTCCTGAAAATGACACTTTTGTAACCACCCACACTAAAGTGCATTGTCATACTTACTAAATTATTTTTTAAGAGAAGATATTTTATAATTACCCACTAACTCCTTGTCAGCCAATTGGTAAAAGTCAGATTTAATAAGGTAAATAAGTTGTTATGAAAACATCTAAAAGCTAATGGCTGCTAGCTAAGGCACTTCACAAAAAAAAAGTGACATTTTCCCAATTTTATTAAAAGAAAGATATAAAGAACGAGTTAAATTGGAGAAAAAAGGTGCTGGGTAGGGGCCATTCAATAGCTGCATTTTGTTTTGATTCATTCTTTCAATCAATCAATCCACAGGGCTGGAAGGGACCTGGTGAGATCATTGAGTCCAACCCCCTGGGAATTGAACCCAGGACCTACAGCATATTAAGCAAAGGTGCTAGCCACTACACCATTCTCTGTTACTAGAATGTGATAACGGGTTGTAAAATGTATTAGCATGTCTATAATCAGGGTTTAAAGTAGCCCAGAATGCACAGGAACGGCATTCCGGTGCCCACAATTTTTAGGGGCTCAGCGTTCCAGGGCCTCTAAAAATAGAAAATGGAGCCGGAACACTGCGTTCTGGGGCCCACCATTTAAAAATAGCAGGCCCTGGAATGCAGCATTCTAGCTCCATTTTCTATTTTTAGGGGCCCCTGATGCGGAGCCCCGAAAAATAACAGGCCCCAGAATGTTGTTCCTGTGAGTTCCAGGAGGCAGGGAGCTGCCCCAGCCTGGGCTGAGGCCACTCCACAGTGACATGGTAGCTAAGTAAGGGGGCCATGGGAATGGGATTCGGGGACAGGTGAGCTGGCCCTGTGGGGAAAGGGTGTTGGGGAGGGGGTTGGCCTGGGGGAGCAGGGGAATATGGCATGGCACAGAGGGGGGTTGGGGAAGGGTTGGGGGACCAGCAGCAAAATGGGGGCTGGGGGCAGTAGCTGAGGTGGGGGGTAGGTATGGGGAGGGCAGTAGCTGGGGTGAGGCATTGGTGTGGGGGGCAGTAGCTGAGGTGGTGTGCAGATGTGTGGGAGCAGTAGCTGGGGTGATGGGGCAGACATGTGGGGGGGCAGTAGCTGGGGTGGGGAAGGCTTGGACCACAGTCAGTGTTGGATCAACATAGGGACTTTAGGGGTTGCAGCTCCAAGCCCCCAAAATAAAGGGGGGCTGTGGACTGTAGCCCCTAAAGCCTCTGCATTGATTCAGCACTGCCAGGGCCTCTCCACTCTGCAAAACTCTGGTTCCATTCAGGGTCTGGGGAGGGCCTGGGGCCCTGGGGCCAGGGGCTGTGTTTCGCAGCGCACCCATCCCACTCCGGGCTGGCTGGTCTGCCCCTCAAGGAGTGGCTAGTGCACAGAGCAGCCTCTGGCATGACCCTCTAGGGCAGTGGTTCCCAAAATTTTCTCTGCCATGGCACACCTTGCTATCTTTAATTAATTTGAGGCACACCATTATATAGTTTCCAAATGAACTAATGAATATTCATGAGCTAATGAGCCAAATCCAGAGCTCTTGGAGTTGTTTTTCCAAAAACTTTGTGGCACACCCGCTCAGACCAGGCAGCACACCTGTATGCCATGGCACACTGCTTGGGAAGCACTGCTCTAGGGCCCCAGTTGCTATCAGACCACACTGCTGAGGCCCCCAGGGGACCAGCCAGGCCAGCCTGAGCTGTGAGGGCCCCGGTGCAGCAGCATGACAGCCCTCTGGGCCCTGAAGTGCAAAAGCCACCCACCATCCCACCCCACCCCTGGGGCAGAACAGCCAGTCTGGGGCAAGGCAGGAGCACTGAGGACCATGGCCTGTGATCCCTGGGTCCCAACCCCCACCAGCGCTGCCCTGCGCCACGGTGGGGGGTGGGCCAATAATGTAGGCAGCCCAGGGCCCCTTAATTTGGCCCTGATCACAGTGGCAAAGAAGCAGCAGAGGGAAAGACCCTGCCTTCTCTACACACTGGCCAGCAGAGAGAAGAGTGTGAACCAATGAGAGCAGCACTGTTCCCTCTAAGCTGTGCATGTGTGCATGCGCACACAGGTCATGAAACCTGCACACACAACAAAATAAAGCGTGCACAAAAAAATTCAATAGTGCTAATATTAGTGCTCACAAAGAAATGTTTTTGCACACACAAAGAAATTGTTTGCACACACAGTCTACAAGTAATTAGAGGGAAAATTGGGAGCAGCCACGCTTACCCTGCACACCAGAGATCTCTGAAAGAGCAGATGAGAGGCAGGTAGCTCTGTGGGTCAGTGCTTGTCAGCGTCCAGGGAGCCTGCAGACTGTACTACACAAATGTAATTTTGCAAAAGAAGAAATAGGTTTGTACCTGCATTTGCTAAGTAAAGCAAATATTTTTCTGCATATAAATGTGCAATTCTCATGTCTATTAAAGGGATTACATGCTTCTTTCAAGAGAAGAGAGCCCATTAGTACCATAAAACTGTAATTAGCACTAATGAACATGAATACATTGTCTGCCATTCCTTGCCTGAAGTCGTGTGTGTGACACCACACTGAGTTCATAAGCCCTCATTGGAATTCCAGACATGCAGTGCCCCTTATAACTCATTATTTGTAAGCACACAAATAGATTTTCATTTACACAAATGTTGGAGAAGTTATTCATAAGATTACTGTAGTCAGATGCAAACAAGGGTACTTCACATTTGCTCTTCTGGATTAATGTAAATGTGAGAAAAGTTGAAGTCATGGCACAGACACAGTAACATGTGACTTAAGTGATCTCTCACACAACTCAAGTACCCAGCAGTAAATAGCAAATGGTCAGAGAGAGCAGATAACAGTAACCTACTATTGGCTAAAAATTGTCCAGCCAAGCTGTTTGGCAAATAATAGACATAGCAGCAGAAATCAGTATCAGATGGCAAATTATGCAATAGCCAAAAAAAGATTATACTGTATTCATAACATATTTTTCACAATGGGCCAGTTTTTGCCACCCTAACTTATGTGGAGCAGTGCCTTACTCCTCAAACAGTTTGATTGAATGGAACTACCCTTGCACACTACTCGTAAGTTCCATTCAATGTGTGTAATGGTTTCAAAATATGGCTGGGTGAATATTACTTGAAATGAATCATGAGACTGTCAGCCAACAATTACAAGTTCTCCCTGCCTTTCTGAACTTTGCTTACAGTTCTGACTGTTTTGATTAACAGTCCATCCACACATTCCAAACAAAGTCCTACTTTGGACACGGCTTCTCTGGCACATGTCCTCTATGTCAATTTCAAATGTGATTGCACATAGGAGAGAAACAAGGTGGGTGAGGTAATATCTTTTATTAGACCAACTTCTCTCTCTAATATACTGGAACCAACTCAGCTACAACACTTAATTCTAGGTATGACTCATGTAAGGGAATTACTTTTCTGAGAAGATGGTTTATCCCTCCACCCGGCCCATAAATACACCAGAAAGTCTTCTGAGGTAGGTCACAGGGCATTCATATCTAGGTTTATATAACCTCTTTTTCATTTTCTGGATAATAACATTTGAAGCATTATATGATTTTTCTACAAATTGTAAAACTCAGAGGGAAGATATAAAGGAGAACTGCACTTCGGTGCATACAGTGTCTTTTATTCTATCGAAGAAATCTGCATTTTCATTTTAGAATCATATCTGCCAGTTTTCTTATACCTTCAATCAACTACCATAACTCTTGTTTCCTAGTTTGACATAATAAGAAGGGGGACTGTTGTGCAGATCCTTTCTTTGTCCCATCTATACAGAAACCAGATGAGTAGCCTACAAAAACCCTTATCATCATGGGACTGGAGAAGAACCTGAGGGAGAATTCTGTGGAACAGTGTGTCTTGTATAGGATTAGGGGGAGGATTGCCACAGGCCCCCCGTCCTTTTAGTTCTCACAGCAATCTCCCCGTCCAAAATAAACAGACTCACGGTCTTCACTGGGTGCAGGCACCCATGCTCGCTTATTTACATTATGTCAT
The DNA here is from genome assembly GCA_007922195.1 of Podocnemis expansa. NCBI lineage: Eukaryota > Metazoa > Chordata > Testudines > Podocnemididae > Podocnemis > Podocnemis expansa. Next base: position 8,565,617 of record ML682013.1, on the reverse strand, counting down.
TGCAGATCCCACTCCCAAACTAGGCTCACTTAGCTGCAAGGTTTTGGGCTACTCATGCTCCCTTGCAAGGCAGCTGACTGAAACACACGGATACTCTCCCTTTTTCCCTTGCCATGCTTCCATCTGGTTTGCCCCTAGCTCAGCTGTAAACTCCCCCAGCTAGGGAAACAGCCTTTCCCATTTGCCTCTTTAGGCAAGGTTCTGGTTTGCTCTAATCAGAGTAGTCAGCTGTGGGCACCTTGCTTGCAAGCCATGGCCCTACTGACCAACTTTACCTAACCCCAAACAGCTGAGAGAGGAAGAGGTACAAAGGGGCTTAATCACCTTCCATTCTGTCACAAGGATTTTTTTCTCCTGCTTCCATTTCTGCTCAGACCACAGCTCTGAAACACGCAGCCCACGGGCCGCATGAAGCCCCTACAGCTATTTCCTATGTCCCGCAATGACACTATCATTTCCGATATCTGCAATATCATTGTATGAAAAGTGGTGCAGCCCTCAGGCTAACATACTACTCCTCACACAGCCCTCTACTAGCCTTCATGCAGCCCTCGTAGTGATTTGAGTTTGAGACCCCTGGCTCAGTCCATATCCTGGGTCTAGCATATGCCTCTTCATCCATACTGGTAACTATAACCCAATCCTGCAAAGACTTAATCAGCTACGTAACTTATCCATGTGTGATCAGATCCTAAAATTGCCAAGAAAAATTGCGTATTGAGGATGTGCAGTATGCTATTTACAGTTTTTCCACAATTTCAGTTATTTGCCAATTTTTTAAACTCAATAAAACATACATTTCTGTTTGATAATTAGGTACATGCTGAGTCTGAAGTGTTAAATCCAGACCAGTTCTGAGTTATCCAAATCAAATAAACTCTGAACAATTCTCTAAAAGCATAAAAAGTACAGGGTTCACATGACAATCAGGTAATTCATGAATGCCTGAATTGATTTCCTTTAAATGTGCCAAAGATTTTCACATTGGAGTGAACAAATATGAAACACTTCAGCTTAACTAGTCCTTCTGGGGCAAAAGTTAAACTGCTGAAAATGAAGGCTCAGAAAGAAAGTGCTATTTTACCGAAAGCTTTGCTGTGCAACACAAATATAACAATAAATTACATAGCCACAAAGTAAGAAGCCAAGTATATGAGAAAAACAAACAAGGAGTCCTGTGGCACTTTTAAAGACTATCAAATTTATGTATTGCATTTATCAATCAATCTGATAGTCTTTAAAAGTGCCACAGGACTCCTTGTTGGTTTTGATGACTAGACTAACATGACTACCCCTCTGGACCAAGTATATGAGCTGAGCTAAGCCCCAATTCAAGAAAAGTTACTTAAGTGTTTGCACGTACTTTCATTACATGAGCAGTCCCCATGAGAGTCCCTATAATAGGCACTGATAAACACACCCACTCATGCACTCAAGTTTACGTGCGTGTGTGAGTACCTTCCTTGAATTGGAATCATAACCATCAAAACCATATAAAATAGAATGATCACTTAGCTGTATGCCCAGAAATGGTTGTTAACAGTGAATCTTCCAACAGAATCCTTACTTACAAAGAAATTACAGTTAGGAGCTATTTTAAGATAGGTAAGAAATGTGTAAAGTGAGTTAATGCACTATTACCAAAATGACTAAAGTTTCATTGTAGCTAAATTAACAAGTGAGCAATGCTCATAGTCATAGTCTTGCATGTTATGTTTGTCACATGGCAATTCCAGTAGCTCAGAACAGAGCCAGCATCTAATCTTTGTTTAATAAAAGGAAGAAAACTTACATGCTTTATTGGAAATTATTTTCAAGTAGTTTTCAGAGTTTTGTTTCTGAGAGGGAAAACTTGGGGACAATAAGAGTCACCAATTTTTCTGACATTAAAGAGGACTGAACTTTTCCAAACTGTTCAATTTTGATCACAATGAACTATTCCTGAGCAGTAAATGCTGTCAGGCAGATCTACAAGGAACAGTGGAGAATGCAAAGACCTCCAAATAAGGGTTATTGCCCACAAGATGTGATGAGGGCTCTACAATGGCAAAAAAGTTTTAGAATATATGGATTTGTTTATTAAAAATGCCTCCCCCCCCAAAAAAAATTGAAAAAATGTAAATGTGTATTCATTCATCTTGAAGGAGGTGCTTTGTAGCATAAGTACCATCGGATCTGGCAATTTTTAAAGTGCCTTCCTACTCTTTATTAAATAATACAGTAAACTGGAGAGGAGTAGAGCACATATATTGTCAGAGCACAAATGTCTACTGCCCCCAAGTGGTTGCTCTTATACTATCTCAATGTTTTCAAAAACTTCAGTTGTCCCAGAGAGAAATTTACCACAGTGGGGAAAAATAACACAAGCCCTGTGCATCATTTAAGACAAGTCATACTTTATTTCTCAAAACAGGACTTAAAGCCTTGGCTAGGGTTGCATTTCATCCCCAGTTCATAACGGTAGTTTGATGGGGTCATATGTACCCTGCTCATTTGCTACCAGGAAACAGGAAAATTATAGCAGGTATCTCGGCTTTTGCATTTATTGCAAGGACCACTGAGGTGAGAAAGGGAAAATATGGCTGGGTTCAACTATCTCTTATCGCTGCACTAGCTAAAGGAAGTAAGGTCTGATTTCTTAATTTGTCTTCACATGGAACCTAGAAAATCTTGAAATAAGGAGAAGCAAAGAAACCAATCCTCAGAAATGCTAGGTTCCTTTTTAGGGGTACTAAGAACTTTCAGTTCCAATCAGCTCTGAACCTTTTGTTGTCAGTTAACTCAAGAGCATCAGAAATTTTGGGCCTAATTTCATAAGGTGCTGAGCACCCTGAATTCTCACTGAATTTGACTGGAATTGAGAGCACTGACTGCAGGAAGCCCATTTTTCCTATTCCACAGTATCCCTGTACATGACTCAGACAATTCCAGGCAGCCAGACTCCAGACCAGCTGGCCATATCCTTGCATATGCCCAACACAGAAGTCAAACTAACACTGTGATAAAAGCCAAATGATATTTTCTATTTTTCTATTAGGGTCTATGAATCATGACTACAAAGTTAAGTAGTAATTTCTAGTTTATGGGGCACTTATTCTGTACTTGTCTGCAGAGAAAGTTGTAGGGGTTTTGTCCTGGAAGGTGGAAAGCATTTTTGGTACACACATACAGACATGCATCCATGAAGCAAGTTCACAGCCTGACTTCTGCTAACACTGCTTTATAATAGCAGGGCTTGACCTTGCCTCAGGCCTCATGCTTGACCTGTTACACAAGGCTTTATTTTTCAAGATCTCACTTTCTGTACAGTTGGAAATATGTTTTCCAATACGCAGGGCCATCCCTAGGGTAGGGCAAGAGGGGTAGCTGCCCAGGGCCCCGCGCTTTGTGCAGCCTCACAAGGAGTGCTGCCCCCCCATGCCAATGGCTGGGTGAGCCAGCCAAAAGCGGCGGCCCAGTTCGGCGCTGCCGGTCCACCCCCTCCCCGCACGCGCTGCTTTTGGCTCTGTGCCAGAGCAGCAGGGAGGGAGCAGGAGGCAGTGTGGGGCCTGTACCGCTACCCCCACAGCTGCACTACCTCCTGCCCCCTCCCCACTGCCTCTGGCCCAGAGCCAAAAGCAGCCCGCGTGGGGAGGGAGTAAACTGGTAGTGCTGAACCAGGCTGCCCTTTTGGCTGCTCACCCAGTCCCCCGGCATTGGACAGCTGGCACAGGGGCCTGCCCCTCTCATGGGCGGGCAGGTCCTGCCCCACCAGTGCTGGGGAGGGAGTGGGGTCCCCGCAGAGGGTGATTCGCCCGGGGCCCCACACCCCTCCAGGGACGGCCCTGCCAATGTGCATTACTTTCAACTAATCAACATTGAATTTCATCGACCATTCTGTTGACCAGTCACCCAGTTTTGTGAAATCCCTTTGTAACTCTTTGTAGCTTGATTTGGAGTTAACTATCTTGAGAGTTTGGCATCATCTCCAAATTTTGCCACCTCATTATTTATCCCTTTTCCCAGATCATTAGGAATATGGTGAATAGTACTGATCCCAGTACAGACTCCTGGGGAAACCACTATTTACCTCTGTCCATTCTGAAAACTGATATTTTATTCCCATCCTTTGTTCCTACTTTTAACCAGTCACTGATCTAGGGGGTCAACAAACATGTGGACAAGAGTGATCCAATGGATATATGGAGGAAGCTGTAGCTGGCTGCTTCTCTTTCCCAGCTGACAGAGCATTCTCCTGCCTGCTGCCAGGATCCAAAAGCAGCAAACTTTGATTTATTTTTTTTTAAGCACACAGGGTGCTAATGGGGCTTGAAGTAGCCTGCAAGATGAAAACCACTGCCCTATATGTACCATAACAATCCTGGAAAGTAGCAACACACTGGAGCATTTGAGGAAGAGAGAGGAAGAAAAACTTGATAAAGAGCAGTGGATCAGAGAGAGCTAGACAAGGGACGCCTAGGTAGGGGAGCAGCAGGACGGAAGCTTACCAAGCTCCCAGGAAGAGCAAGCCAGGTAGAAGGCACAGGATGAAGGGCATGCTGAAGAGAGAGAGAATGGTTCTGATAATGAGACCTTGGCAGATGAACTTACCTCAATATTCTAAAGTCAAGGTCAAGATATGTCAGGGGAAGAGAGGGATATCAAGGCTTTGGAGGGATAATTTACTCTGGTTGATACAAGCCAGAGGCACAGTAGGCTGGAGGACAGATCCATGGGATGTGATTGGCATGATGCACTATGGGGCAAGGTGAAGGTGAGGGGGAAACATCATGTACCTTCTACAGGAAGAAGGCAGGAGTCCCTCATGGGTGGTATATGGAAGGCCAGTCTCAAAGGACATGGGAAGCTAAGGTGGAACCTCAGCACCATAAAGACAGTAGGCTATGCACAGAAAAGAAGACCTCTCCTGAAGACAAGAAAAGGTCTCAACTAGAGTAAGTAGGCATGGCACATGACAGGGTGCTATCTGTAGTAGACTAGACTATGAAGTTGCTAAACATTGGGAAGACTGCAAATTTAAATCAATCAGTTTCTGTTTGGGATTATTTGCACTTGGGGTATCAACCGATGGGCTAATGAGGCAGTTGACTCAGTAAGTGGGAGGAACTGGGCAATAAGGGGGCAGGGGTGGCTCACAGAGGGATCTAAGGTTAGGAGAGAAAGCTCTGTGGAAATGTCCTTTGGTGTATACTGTTAGTAGTATGTACCGTACGATAACAGTCAAGCTCACGCTAGAGAGAATGGATTAGAGTCAGATTCGCCAGATATACAGCTAGGAGCACATGGTTCTCCTTTGTCATGTAACATTGTCTTAGATCTAAGAAAGCCTTATTTAAAAGAGTCCAGACTGTATCTCCTTACAAATCAATAAGACAGCATATGGTATCAGAGTGAAGTGGAAATGAGGGCAGAGAAAAGAGAACTGTGGCAAAGGAGTAAAGGAGTCATCCTGGAAGATGGAACAACTAAAAGCACCAAGGAGCTGATAGTTCAGCAGACTCCTAGAAGAGAGCCAAACAGAGTTCTGATGGATAGATTAGATATGATATGCAAGCAGCTGGCTTTGGTGAGAAAGAAGACCAGCAGAAAAATACTCTTTCTCAGATTACCTTTTGGTCTAAAATTTGCTTCGGAAATCTTTCAGAGAACTATGAAGTAAATATTTGATGGCACTGAAGACATAAAAGTGTGTGTGGATGACATTCTTATCTGAATCAATAGTAATGAAAGAACATAATTACAGGTCAAGTAGAGTGTTGGACAGGGCTAGCGCAGTAGTCCTAAAGGTATATTAACAAAAATGTAAATTCAGGCTCAGAGAAATATCTTATTTAGAAGAAAAGTTAATCAAACAAGATGTAGCTATTGATCCTACCATAAAACAAGCTATAAGAACAATGCCACTTTCAGAAAGTAAGAAAAGAATACAGATGTTCATAGAAATGATTAATTTTGCTGGTAAATTTATACCTAATTTAGCTACACGAACCAGCACCCTCCATACACTCATGCAAAAGAATAGTCAGTGGACATGGGATGCTCACCTGTATACAGAGTTGCATAACTTAAAACAATTTATTCAAAAAGGTGGTCTTAAGGTATTTTGACAGCAGGAGACAGACCAAATTGTCCACTAATGGCTCAAAAGAAGTCATGGGGCAACACTGCTACAAAATTTGATGACCACTGGAAACCAGTGGCCATATGCCTCCAGGGTTCTTACAGGAAGAGAATGCCATTTCACCCAAATTCACAAGAAAGCTTTAGCCCTGGTGCATGGGTTATAAAAATATTTGTGTTCTTTTATGGAATACCAGTTGTTACAGAAACAGGCCAAAAGCCTCTGATTTGATATCAGTTGCAAAAAAGGGGTTAGCTGAACTTTTGGCCAGGAAATAACTGTTTTTTTCAGTTCCAATTGTATAATTTAACAATAGTATATAAACCAGTGAAGGGGTGATAGTGGTAGATATATTGTCCATATCATTTAATAAAACTGTAGCAGAAACAAAGATGGAGTCTGACTTAGTGCATGGAAGCGTGATACGAAAGAATTGTCCTGTCTTGAAAAGGAAGCAGAATGCATTTGCTGAGGCCACAGCTAATGATGAGATTTTACAGAGGGCAATTAAGGTTATTACCACAGCATGGCCAGGGTATAATATAACAAATTCATATTTCCAGTTCGAAGCAGAACTGTCTATTTTTTGTAGCATATTGTTAGAGGAAATCAAATAGTAGAACCTGCAGACTGAGATGCTTATCAGAATACGTACATGAAAGACACGTGGGTGTAGGGAACTGTAAACACAAAGCCAGAGAGATACTGTTTTGACCACAAATAATAATGAGAGAGAAAATTTAAAATATGTGAATTGTCAAAACTACCAAACCTAAAGAGAAAAAAAGAAGCTATGTTTTATAAACAATGAACAGTTAGCCATAGTCTAAAGTTGTTGTGGATTTATTGATGCACAGGTAAAAGAATATGTTTTTGTTTTAGATTATTAGTTTCATGATCCGAGGTTGCTTGATTAGAAAATACCATATCAAAACATGTTATAATGTACATGAAATTCCTATTTTTCAGCCATGGAATCCCAGAAGTTATCATGGTTTGATAATTATCGTGCCATGATTTTTTAAAAGTTTGCTTGAGAACATTAGTTTAAGCATGTAACTTTGAGTCCTATGGGGTATGTCTACACTTAGAGCTGAATTCGAATTGATTGTCATCAATTCAAATTCTATTAAGTGCATGGACACACTGGCTTTCCTCAATTCAAACTGAGGAAATCCTCAGTTTGAACTGATGAAAGCTGACCTTTGAATTGGTCAAACCTTGTTTGACTTTGAAGTCAGGGTCAATTTGAACTGAGTAATTCAAATTGATCCAGATTGGCCATGTGAATTTGAACTCACTGTTAATTCGAATTAGCCACAGCTCGATTTTTCCCTATACAATAGCTCCCCCACCTGATTTGAACTAGCAAGTCCTGTTCATGGACATGCTAATTCAAATTGGATTTTCTAGTGTGGCTATGTCAATTCAAATTGACTGAATTCAAATTAATAATTATTAGTTTGAATTGACTACTGTATATACTCGAATATAAGCCGATCCGGGCATAAGCTGACCCCCCAATTCTGAGCCCAAAAAGAAGCTAAAATTGGTAACCCGGGTATAAGCCGAGGTCCCCTTTTGGCCTTGGCCCCTAATCCCACACCCACTGCTGCTGGCTTCCTCTGGAGTTTGACAGCTTCCTTACCCCAAAATTGCTGCTGCTGCTGCTTTTCCCTTGCCCCCCCTGCTGTCTCTTCCTCACTCCTGCCCTCCTGCTCTGCCCTTTCCTCACTGCTGCCCCCTGCCCTTCCTGCTCCTCCTGCTACGCCCTGCTCTGCCCCATCCCTCACTGCTGCCCCCCTGCTCTGCCCCTTCCCCACTGCTCCCCCTGGGCTCTTCACTGCTGCCCCCTGCTCTGTCCCTCCCCACTGCTGCCCCGCTGGCTCTTCACTGCCGCCCCTGCTCCCTTCTCAGTTCCCTGCTGTTGCTCCCCTGCTCCCCAACACCCTTTCTACCCTTTTCACACTCACCCCCCTGCTGCCGCTCTTCCCAGCCTGCCAGGCACCCCCCCCAAATTCCCCATCCTTGTCGCTGCTTCCCTGGGCTCCCCAAAAACCCTGGGTCCTCCTGCTGCTTTCCCCGGACTCCCCGACCCCCCCCCCATGCCCGAGCCCTGCTGCCCCTTCCCTGGTCTTCCTGAACCCCCCCAAACCCTCCCGGCCATCCCATCACTTTCCCCAACTCCCCGACCCCCTCCCCAACCCCTGGTCCCTGCCGCCCTTTCCCTGGCCTCTCTGAATCCCCCGCTCAATGTCCAGGCTGACCCCCCCCCAGGACCTCCTTACTTGGCCACTCCAGACACCGGGGCCCCTTCTTTCCTCCAGCCCCAGCCCCGGCCACCTGCCCAAGATGGCCGCCTGGCAACACTGGGTCCCCGGCCTGCCGCATGGTCAGGGAAAGGGCTGGCTGGGGCTGTCTACCATATTCTCGTGAGTATAAGCCAAATGCCTGTTTAGAAGCCACTTTTCGGGCACAAAATTCTTGGCTTATATACAATGATATATGGTAATTTGAATTCAGTAATTCAAATTGAAACTCTAAGTATAGACATAGCCATGTATTCTCAAACCATGCTTTTATGGTGAATGGTGTGAAAATTGTTAAATTACGTTTGAAAAGGGCCACTGTTACTTGGGCACAGATTCATATCTAACTATACTGAAATATAGAATAGCACCAGTAAATCGTTAACTACTATGTGCAGATATGTTGTTTGACAAATAGTTAAGAAAAAGACTCCCTAATAATTTAGTAGTAATCTCTAATGGTAATACAGACTTAGATGAGCATAAGCAACATAAGCTCTACTATGACACCAGGGTCCAAAGTGCTAGAGCCTTTGAAGCACAGAGGTGCAGTGCATATCCATGATGGTACTTGCTGGGCACAGAGGGAAATAGTGACTCCTGAAGATGCACCAGGATCTCACAAAGTACATATTCCTGTAGCACACACTTTTCTCAGGAATAGGAGACATCTGCAAAGAAGATGGGGATAGAGACAGAATGTTCACTGACAGCTACAGGACAATGCACTGAGGAAAGCTAAGAGGTTCCTTTGGGTCAGCAAGCAGCGCAGTCTGCTGATGCAAGGAATGACATGGTGCCTCATAGGTCTAACACACTGCACAGAGCATGGGGAAGGGCATTGAGCACTGCTAACAAAGTTGAATATGTTATGATAGTGGTAGAGAAACAGTTGGTATGTATATTAAGTTGTTTCCAATTGCTTTTGCTGGAAAAGGGAGATGTTAGGAGTATGTACAGTGCCTTTAAGAGCATAGCACATGCTAGAGAGAAGGAGTTGGAAGGAATCCAGAGTCAACTGCACCAGATACACAGTAAAGAACACATGGCTCTCCTTTGTCTTATGTAACTCTGGTTTAAGTTCTAATAAAGCCTTAATTCTAAGGGCTTAGACTGAATAAATCCACATTCGTATGAAGCCAAAAGTCAACACATATATCTGTGGTTCCTTCTGGTATTCTTTAAAACTGAAGATTAGAAGCAGCTAAAAGGGAAACAGCCTTTGTGCTTACCTCTAGGGGAGACCAGACCACAAGAAGAGACTAGACAGCTGGCTCACATGGTCGGATAAGGGATGCCCTATGGCACAACCTGCCCTGCAGGGAAACACTCAGGAGAAGAGAAAGAGGCAGAAGCAGCAACTGCTGACCTGCAGCAATGACCCCTGCCTGTTTACTGATCACCTCTCCTGTTGGCTTTCAGAAAGTGGCACAGATAGGATCGCTCTGGTAGCACAAAGCCTCCTCACAGGATAGCCAGAGGCATGCTCACTCTCAACCACTGTGTTGGGACACACTACTGTGTCACCACACAGTGCTGTGTGTTGCAGAGAGTCTGGGAGATGGCTGGATTCAGCTTGGGGGCAGGGGGTGGACTAGTGTGTCCTGTAGGGTCACAATATGCTGCCAAAGGTGTCACGACCCACAAAAGGTTGAGAAGCGCTGCTTGGCACAGCTGGCCATGGATCTAGGTAATCTGCCTGGTGGAGTAGATGGTAAAAATTATCATGCTGTAATCATTATTTTCCAGAAGAACCCAGAGAGGGCCTGCCTTTGGGATGCTGCAGAAATCCAGAAAGACTCCCATTCTGCAAGTTCCCACGTCTTCAAAGCATTTGATGAAGTGGGATTTTCTCCCACGGAAGCTCATGCAATAAAAAGATTTGTTAGGGTATGTCCACACATTCTTCTTATTTCGAAACAACAGAGGTTGTTTTGAAATAAGAAGCGGCACGTCCACACAACACACTGTTATTTCAAAACCATTAAACCTCACATCTAATCGAAATAGCCATTGTTTTGAAACGGTTGTTTCAAAACAATAGCATTCAGACACTTTGTTTCAAAACAACACCATTGTTTCGAAACAACTGTTTCGAAACAACATATCTGAAAGGCCTTGTTTCGAAATAATCATTTCAAAACAACAGCTATTTCGAAAGGAGTCTTTCCCTTAATTCGAATTAGCAAACTGTTAATTCGAATTAACTTATTTCGAAATAAGGACTATTTCAAAAGAACTCATTTCAAAATGGGTTATTTCAAAATAATGATGTCTGTGTGGACATAGCCTGAGTCTCTTAGTGCCAAAGGACTCCTTGTTTGTTTTGTAGAAATCCATACTGTCTTCCAGGCAGAGAGAGGGAGGACCCTTTAGCCTTTTTGTTACTACCCAATCCTAGTGATGTAGGGCATGAGTTGCTTATTTCCAAAACTTCTACTGTGGAGACAGTTTGTTTTTAAGACAGCTCTGGCCAGAGCTTCAAAGGTATTTAGGCCTCTAACTCTTATTCATTTCAGTGGGAGTTAGCAGCCTAAATATCTTGGAGGATCCAGGCCATAATTCTCCCACAAAAAAATACTTTTATTTAGATGGGCAGTGTTGGCCTGAACTAATCTCCTGTCCAAGGAAGACTGAGAATCTAGACCAGGGGTGGCCAAACTTACGGAACTCAAGAGCCACACAAGCTGATTTTTAAACCTTCGAGAGCCGCACTGAGTCTTATAGCCATATACTTTTACCTACTCTAAAACTACTAAGTTTAAAATTCATTGCACACTTTAACTGTATTATAAAAAGTGGACAAATATCAATCCTACTGTCAGATTCAAATAATTACTTCAGGTTACCATGAAAATTAGGTCTATACAGTAGAAACTTAGCTGCTGCTCGATGTAGAAGACTGCAGGCTAGTGGTGAGTTTTTTAAAATCCTGACCATGCCACTCTTCTCCCCACCATCCTGACCCCCTCCTGAACTCCTAGGCTGGGGCTGCTTTCCTAAATTGATTTGCTGACGTTCTTCTGGGAGCCACAATTTTTCATTCAAGAGCCACATGTGGTTCTCAAGCCACAGTTTGGCCATGCCTGATCTAGACTGTAGTCAGCATAGTTCCACTGACAGCCATGGAGCCACACCAATTTTAACAGCAAAGGATCTAGCACTAAGGAACCACTTATTCCAAAGCAATATAAATAAGTGCCATATAGGGGATCACAGAGTGGGATGCAAACAGTATAACTAGAAATTTTTGTAGAATAAGTAGGTCATCAATGAGTCTATAATTATTTTCTGCATTCAAGGGGTCCCTGCTGAGAATACATGTTCAAAATCTTGAGGGAGCTAAGAGGTTCGCTAATTGGCTCCACATCAGCTAGTATTTTTCAGGGGTGCAGGAGCACTTTTCATAATGTAATTGCTGTAAGCCATTGAACCAAGCTGTAAATCCTGTATATAACGAAAATCACTTCAAGCCATGGGGTTGACAGCACTGTCTGCTCCCCCACCTACCTTCCACCCAGTGCTCCCTCTAAGCTGTGTGGCAGCACAGCACACGCCGCTGCCCAGCACAGGGAACGCTGCTGGCCATGCACGGCCAGCAGCTGCAATCCCTGTCTGGCTGGAAGACAGAGTCTTCCAGCTGGCTGAGAGCTGCTCCAAGCCAGGAGTTTTTAAAACTCCCACTCAGAGTAAGCACTCACTGAGCATGCACAGAGCCTCTGTGCATGCTCAGTGAGACCTTCCTCCAGCTGGAGGAGCAGCTGGGGGACGGGCCACGCCTCTCCGGCAGCCAGGTAAAGGGGGGCACAATTGGGGACAGGACAGGGGCAGCCAGCCATGAAAGGGGGTGGAGGGTTGGAGAGAAGATGGGGCCGGGCTGGCTGGGGGGGCAGGATCGGGCCCATGCGGGGGGGGAGGGTGCTGTGAGCAACATAAATTGCTCAGCTGCCTTCAGGTGTTAGAGGGAACATTGGTTCCACCTATGATAAGTTTTGCCTCACCCTGTTGCCAGGCAAAGATGTTTCTTAATGCAGTTCATGGCTCCCATCTCATACCTATCCAAGAAGTAGTTTCCTTGTAAAGCAAATATTTTGTCTCATCCTCAGATCTTTAATCAATAAATAATGGTTAGAATCTTACATCAGTTTGGATTTTATCAATATTAGATCAATCAGATTGGTACAAAATAAAACCACTACTAGGTTTCTTTGTCTTGCAAGAAAAGATTCCAACATACTCCAAAAAGACAACACTGAACTATTCTCAGAACTGTAGGTCTCTTTTACACCATGGTAAAAACAAGAGTAACTCCATTACAATCAGAGTCATATGACTGGTAGAAAACTGAGGTCTACATCAGCCCCTCTGATTCTTCATCCTCAGATTTTTCTAATTTTAATAACACAAATACATTCTCCTAAAGAACAAAACATTGTAAAGAACACATGTTTTGGTGGAGATGATTTGTCCATTATATACCAGTCTTCTGCTAATCTCTCTAAAATAATACTGTGTATGAGGAACATGTTATTTTAAAAGTTTTAATACAGTGAAATTTCACATGACTTTGCTGTGTAAGAATGTCCATGTTAAATATATTTCTGTCTCCAAAGTGGCTCCTCTTCCTCTCTTCATCAATGTGTTTTTATCTTGTCAGGCTATCTGGGCACTGACTGGATCTCTTGTAGTCCATATGTCTTCCTTATTTTATCATGTTTCTAAAAAAGAAATAGAAATAGAGATCAAGAATTACAAAGATCAAAAATAAAAATTCATACAGATAAAAAATGGATCACCTACCTCATGCTTCAGCCCTATACCAGTTGTTCTTAAAATAGCCTAGAATCAGTCAGTACTCAAAGATTAAAGGATTTGGACTTGAACTCTTGTTTCCTGCTTCTTCCTGTCCATCATGAAAGCAAAGATTTCTTCATACTCCTTGATATTGTTGACATCATACGTATGTTTTCAACGCGGAAGCTTCTTCTCAGTGGTACACACTAAACCCCACTCTGTGACTTCCAAGAGGGAAAGGATATATGGATTATATAATGGAATGACATTCCTTGTTTCTCATGTATTATTTTCACTGAAGAAGTACTTCAAATACTTACCTTACATAGCCAAATAAAGGGGAATCCTCAGGCTTACAATTTTTCAAATGGTCTGGTCACTTACAGTTCACATTCCTACAAATACCATTACATTCCTGAAAAAGTCTGATAACTAAAAGGGAAGAATACTGTGGAGAGTACTTACCCCCAAAATACTTGAGGAGACCAACTAAAGATCTGCACAAATCAGTCTGGATCCCATGTAACTCAATGCATATTTATTCATACTTCATAAACATTTGTAATATGTTTCCATTATGTATTACTTAGAGAAAAATGCTTGCTAAATAAAAATATATTTTGTTTTTTATATGCTGTTACTTACATTCTTTTTAATGTTATTTAATTTAGCTAGTTAAAGAATTACTTATGTTAAAACAGAACAACTAATTATAAATCCAACTGGTATATCCGATAGAATTTTCTGCATGAAGAAAATTCTTTTGGTTCTTCATATGAATAACTTTTTTATGTCATCACATGCACTGGGCTTTTACACAGCCCACAATATAGCGAGACAATTAAAGAAACTACCCTCTCAGATGTAACTATATACAGTTTGGGGGCACCATGCTGGTTATCATGATGGCAGAGAAAATGAATGTGAAGAATTACTGATGTATGATGTATTGAAGACTTAAGAAACTAAAATGGGCCAGAATCTGTGCTATAAGAAAAGATGGAAGAATGAACACACATATGACAGAATGCAGACCTAAGAATAGATGCACAGCTTGGATGGGGACCCTGGAGCACTGAACGTTTAAAAGGACTGGCAGCAAAGCTAAAGCAGAGAAGGAGCATATATTCCAGGCATCATAAGTGTTCATATTTTCCAGATGGATCTGGATGGCTGTAGAGATGCATCCACACAGATCTACTTGTGGGAGCTAGATGCACAGTCCTGACCATGTTGCCTTTCTTAATAACATTCCTAGAGAATTGAGCTAGTGGCTTCCAAGATATTCCTTATGTGAAAAGTATAAAAACTACACTGAGGACACACTGCCATTCATAAAAGTTGTACCTATACTAAGGAAAATAGCCTAATGGGGGGGGAGAAATGGAGAGGAGTAAAACATGGCATAAGCCTATCGCTCTGTAGAAAACATCTTTCAATGTTTTGTGGGGTTTTACTGCCATGAAAACAGCACAGAGATATGTAAATAGTGCTGAAAGTTCGAAAGTAATTTTTGTCACTCTTGATGATCTAAAATCTCTGATACAAACTCAAAAGCTCTGGTCCTTTAGTCATTGCACAAAAGGCCCATGGATGTCAGTTAAAGTGGTGCACAAGTACGCTCAGCAGGAGTAGGATCATAATGCAATAGTAACATACTTTTGACGTAGAAACCTTTTGCAGGAGCAAAAGCGAGCCGGGGAATCCCGGGCGGGAGGTGGCCCTGGCCTCGCCCGTGGCAGAAGCAGCAGGGGGATGCCGGGGAAGCCCCCCCGCCCACGGCAGGAGCCGCGGGGGGGCAAGGGAAGCCCCCCCGCCCCCGGCCAGAGCCATGAGGGGGCAGGGGAAGCCCCCTCGCCCCCAGCTGGAGCCACAGGGGGGCAGGGGAATCCCAGGGGCGGGGCTTCCCTGGCCCAGCACAGGCCTCCCTGGCCATCCCCTCCCCTATTTCAAAATAGCATGTCACTGTGGACATGCTATTTCAATTCCCTCTTTTTTCCTTATTTCAAATTAACTTTTTGTTATTTTGAAATAACTTGTTTCAAAATAAGGCCTTATTTCGAAATGGCTTGTTTTGAAACATGCACTTGTGTGTGGACATAGCCTAGTATTACAACCACACAAATAAGTTACAAATAATTTCACAGATTCAGGATCTTTCTGATCAAGAGTTGGTGAGGGTTACTTGAGCATATTTGTCATGTAAAGTTACTCATTATTACAGAATTCAGATGAACAATTCTTGCTCTAAAGACAGTATGAACTGCTCACTTGTGAACAGCAGGGCCAGATCAAGGCAGGGGTTTTAGGGGCTGACCCGGAGCCCCAGCATGAAGGGTAGCCCTGGGCTTCAGCCCCTATGCCTCTTGTGAGATCTGACTCCCCTCCACTACCCCACTCAGCCCCCACAGTACTAGGGGGTGCTAGGTGGTCCCCTGCTCTGCTGGCATTCGGGGCAGGGCTCTGTGCCAGAGGCTAAGCTTCATGCTCCCTCCCCTAGGGGTGTAGCAGGCCAGCACCTGTTCACTGCACTCTGATGCCAGGGCCAGGGCTTGCTGGTGCATAGTGTGGCTCCGGTGCAGCCTTCTAGGGCCCATGGCCCTGGAGGACCACACCAGAGACCATACTGCATGCCAGGTGGCCCTGCCCCCCCCCCGGCAGACCACCTGGGCCCCAGGCTAGAGAAGAGACGCTCACTAATGGGGCATCTCGGGCCCCAAAGGTCCCTTAATCTGGGCATGGTGAATGGAACCCCTAACATCTGAAACAGGAACTATGCCAGTTGGATTTCATTATACAGACATGTCAGATGCTGTTGTTTCTGATTCCTGACAGCATGACTACAAAGGTATGAATGGCCATATCTGGGTCAGACAAAAGGTCCATCTAGTCCAGTATCCTGTCTTCCAACAGTGGCCATTGCCAGGTGCTTCAGAGGGAATGAATGGAACAGGTAGCATCAAGTGATCCATCCCATTGGCCATTCCCAGCCTCTGGCAAATAGCAATTCCTGCCTGTCTTGGCTAATTGTCATTGAATGACCTATCCTCCATGAACTTACCCAGGCCTTTTTTGAACCCTGTTATAATCTTGGCCTTCACAACATCCTCTGACAAGAAGTTCCACAGGTTGATTGTGCACTATATGAAGAAATGCTTACTTTTGTTTGGTTTAAACCTGCTGTCAAGGCTTTTTCCCCACTCTGGCCCTCTGAGTGCAGAAGGTGGGGGCCTGCAACAGGCCTTAAAAGTCTCCAAGGTCTCCAATTCCTGGCCTTGGAGTGGTATCGCTGCCACCACCCAAATGCAAAAAAACCTCTTGAGACCCAGGAAGTTGCACTTGGGAATTCCTCCCTGTGAGGTACTTGCAATCCTGTTTATTCCTCTCTCAGAAAAGTGACTGGACCCAGCTGCATATGAGCTGGAACTGGAACAGGGTTCCCTCTAGTAGCTGCCTGTGCAGTCTAAGGCACGTGCACACAAACCTCTTGCCCTTCCAGGACACACAACCGGAACTTACTTAAAAGGTAAACACTTTAATCAAAAAGAACAGATAATAAACACAGAGAGTTGCTTCTCTGTGAACTAACTTAGGTAGTTACAGGGTAGTGGGAGGGCGTACATGTGCTCAGCACAGAGAAATCCAAAAAACAAGCCAAAAACAAAGAAAATACCCTGACCATGTCTAAATAAACATTCCCTGTTCTACTCACAGCTGGTCAGTACCAAACTTAACTTATCTCTGGTAAGGATGTTGCTGGATTCTTCCTCAGGCCCCTCTGGCCTCCTCCTGATCCTTCCAGGAGCTCTGCTGCATCCAAACAGGCCCAGGCCAGGCTGCTGTTCCAATTCAAAAACCTGCACTTCATTCCTATTGGCTGTCCTCGGACTCACTGCCCAGAGTGTTAACCCTTTCCTCCCCAAGGGTTATTATACCTGCTACCTATTAATTCATTTTGTGACCTCTAGTTTTTGTGTTATGAGGAGTACGTAACACTTCCTTATTTATTTGCTCCATTGGAGCCAAGATTTCATAGACCTCTGTCATGCTCCCCACCCCCATTGTCTGTGTTTTAACTACCAGTCTTAATCTCTCCTCATACGGAGAATTTTCCATATCTTAACCATTTTAGTTGCCCTTTTCTGTACCTTTTTCTTATTCCAATATAGGACTTTGAGCTTGTACTACCAGATTTGCCTACAGTATTCAAGATGTGGGTACACAATGGATATGTAAAGAAGCAATGTGTTTTTTCTAAAAGTAACTCTTAGAATCAAGATTGTTATATGAGTATTTTTGTTTAGTAAATTTTTGTTTTTGCCAAGAATTTTCCAACATTTTTGCTTCACATTCAGCAGGTCTGAAAACATTCCTGCCTGGAAACTCGTTAACTAGAATCTTAGAAAATGAAAACACTAAAGAAGCAGAAACATAAATGAAACAGAACAATTTTATATTAGAGCAAATATTTTGGATAAAGTTTGATGTATTTGCCTTGCCTAGGTCTAGCTACGCTTTTCTTCTATTTAATGGAGCATAAAAATGAATGAGAAAGACTTAAGCAACAAGTGTTCAGTGTTCTCATTAACTTCTTTAGACTATCATGTAGAACTTATCCTATTAAAATAATATATTTCCTTTCACACTTATTTTTCTGACATCAACTGTTATCCAATAGGTCGGAGTACCTACTGGACCAGCATCTTAGATATCTATATATCTGAATGCAATGCATATGTGAAAAAAAATGGAAGTCTTAGTACATAAACCAAATTATTATTAAAATGGCATCATTCAGACATGGTGGGGGGAATCTATGACTTGAGTATTGGTATAAAGGGGCAATGCTTATTCATGAAAACAAACAGGAAAAAAGGGAGGAGATGTATTATATATCAAGACTATATAACCTTGTTCTGACGTCACCTGTTTTAGCAGTTGAAAGTCTTTCAAGGTGGGGGGGGGGGCAAAGGGACAATCTCATGATCAGTGCCTATGAAAGACTACCATATCAGGAGTGGGAAGAGAACGAAACAGTTCTAGAACAAACAATAGAAATAAATATATGAATTTTAAAAGACTAGCCTTTTTCATCAAACACCTGATGAAAAAGTGAAATGGCAAAACAAAATTTCTTGTAAGTTTTTTGAATTTACTGGGAACAATTTCTGGTTTTGGAAGGTGAAGGAAATAATGCCTTTTTAGACTTGATTCTGACTAACAGGAAGGTATTTATTGTAAATTTGACAACAAGAAGAGAAAGCAGCAGAATAAGGGCCATGGACTTCAAAAAAGAAAACTTTATTTAGAGCTCAGGGAACTGGTAGGTGAGGTCCCCTGAGATGAAAATAAAGGGAAAAAGAAAATCAAGAAAGCCAATAATTTAAGGAGAAAATATTACAAGCCTGCATAATGCCAATTTCCTAGTTGAACTTTATCGAATTAAGTTAATCTTACTGAAAAAAAATTAACATCTTTAGGGTCCATTGTATTTAAAATACAGTTGTGAGTTTTATTGTGGACTTATATATAACATGGGGAAGGTAAATAAAGAGAAGCAGAGAATTAAGCAAATTCACTCAGATTGAAACATTTCCAGAGAAGCCACCCTCTGACAAGGTTTGCATATACTAGTTCAAACTTTTCAGAGAGATCTAGTCTATGGGGGGGGGAGAGACATCCTGGTGCACTTTTAAAGACTAAAAAATTTTATTTAATAAATAAACTTTCATGGGTATAATCCCAGAAATGGGATTATAGCCACAAAATCTTATGCATTAAATGAATTTGTTAGTCTTTAAAAGCGCCAAAGGACTTCTTGTTTGTTTTAGTTTACACTGTTTTCTCCAGAGCCAACAGAAAAGCCAAGGCATTTAAATAAATAGCCTAGTTTTAAACTGGCTTCTTCATTATCCACCAATGGATAGGACTCTGTGTCCAGAAAGGGCCCCAGTCCTTATCATAGGATTAGAAGGACAGTGCCTACTGAGGCCCCATAAAACCAGAAGGAGGAGTTGAAGGAACACATCCTGCTAGAATCCATGTTAGGGTTGGGGTTAATTCTGGTAATCTTTCTAGCACGTGTGTAGGTTAATTTATTGTCTTTAACGTTTTCTCTCTAGAGCTTTTTACTTTAAGAATGACATAGGCTTGTTTAGAAAAACTGGTGTGTTACTTAAAACTTTAGCAATTATACCTGTTAGCCATCTCTGAAGAGAAAGCAAGTAGGTTTCCTTGGTCAACCTGTCTGTATTGCGAAATACATAATCAAGGTTGGGATGTTTTCAGATGGTGAGTTCCCTACCAGAAAGAAGAGGAATGTATGTCTACACTAAAGAGAGGCAATAGCTAAGGAACGGGAAACCTGAGAGTGGATGTACTTGCTAGACAACTAGGGGAAATACAGATGAAGTCACCTTGAACTCTGAGAAAAGACACAGCTTCAAACTGTCCGAATACAAGCGAAAGAATAGTAAAAGGTCAATATGGCTCCACCAGGGGCTCTTTAATGATCTGAAAATAAAAAGAAAGTCATAAAAGAAGCAGAAATATGGACAAACCACTAAGGACAAGTACAAATGACTAGCAGGAACATGTAGGGACAATCAGAAAGGCTAAGACACAGATGAATTCCTCCAACAAGGAACATGAAAGGGAATAAGAAGAGGTTTTATGATAAATTAGGAGTAGATAAAGACAAAGGGATTCTAGATCCTCTCTTTAGTGGGGATGGAGAGCTAATAACAGATGACATCAAGAAAACTTAAATGCTTAGTACCTGTTTTGTTTCATTCTTCATTAAAAAAATTAGTGGTGACCAGATACTCCACACAGTTAATATTGGCAAGAAAGTGGAAGGAGCACAAGTCAGAATAGGGAAAGAACAGGTTAAAGAATATATAGATTAATTAGGTGTGTTCAAATTGGCAGAGCACTTAAGGATCTAGCTAAAACAGTCTCAAAATCATTAGTGATCATCTTCAAAGACTCATGAAGGGTGTTCCAGAGGACTGGTCCAAAGGCAAATATAGTACACATCTTTTAAAAAGAGGAACAAAGGAAACTTAGAGAATTATAGATCCATTAGTCTAACTTTCATACCTGGAAAGACATTAGAACAAGCCATTAAACCATCAATTTGTAATAAGGAAGGTAACAGTGTGATAAGAAATAGCCCGCATGGATTTGTTAGGAACAAATCATGCCAAACCAACCTAATTTCCTTCTTTGACAGTCTAGTAGATAGGGTGTAGCAGTGATGCATCTTGATTTTAATAAGGTTTATGGCACTGTCCCAAATGACTACCTCATAAGCAAACTAGAGAAATATGACCTAGGTGAAGCTACTATAAGGTGAGTGTATTACTAGAGTCTGGAGACACTATACAGTGGGCCTAATTCTAATTAGAGTACATCAAGAATAACTCAGTTCAAGTCAATTGAGTTAAACCACTGGGAAAAAGCAATCAAGGCCAATATCTCGAACAACGTGTTGATCTCCAAACTTATGCACATAAACACATCAGAACTGTGGGAAAGTTTGATTTCAGCCTGAAACTCTGACTGCATATAAATTCATCATAGTAGTCTGTTTATGTAAAGGTCTTTTTACATTAGTTTCCTTACATTTGACTTTTTTCAAAACAAAACAAAACAAAACAAAACAAAAACCAAGAATACAGATGATGTACGCCAAACAAAAATTCAGTAACTAGTTACCATCAAAGCAAATGCCCCACTCTCTCCATAACTAAGACAATGCTAAAAAGACCTTACAAAAAAAGTAGTCTATTTAGAACTTGATTTTAAGGAATAAAACTCCAAAGGAGTATATGAATTAAATCTTACAGAAGTGGCAGAATCTTCAATAAAACAATTCCAACTCCCTCCATTAAAGAAAATATTACATATAACATCAACATGAACAGAATATATTTTCTGATAGTACATGCAGATGCTTTATTTCTTCAGACACAGTAAACACAGAAACAGTAAATCCAAATCAGGAAGGACAGAGGCTCCATAAATCAGTGATTGTTTATCTTTCAGCATTAAAGCCAAATTTAAACAAAATACATTGTGAATAAGTTTCAATAAATCACAGTACTCACACATGAAAAACACAAAGTATAAAAATTCATTTTCATCTGGACATACTTGAAAGTGGATGATATAAGCACAAAGTATGTAATAAAATGATGTATTCTATATTGCTCTACTGTATCCCATTCTAAACTCTGTGTAATCCAAATCCTACCATACACTAACAGATTGACACAGGGGTTGGCAACTCCATGAGTTTTGTCTCACCAAATTTTCTGTTGCGCACCACAAATACACATGTAAACCCTGAAAAAGCAGAGGTTGAACTCCCAAACTCAAAGATCCCTGACAGTCTGAAATTCATTCCTGCTAAACAAAAACAAAATGAATAACACCTCCCAGTCCCATAAGTAGCATGTTTATAATAATTATGCTGGGGAAAAAAAATTCTATAACAGGCTTGTGCATAGATCTCCCAGTGAGCCCTTCAACTGTGTCTATCACATCAATGGACACAGTCCCACTTTCTTTTGCATTGTCAAGTTCTGAGCAAATTGCCAGTGCTGAACAATAAAGTTGTAATTAAATATTTTTTATCTAGCTTTAAAAGAAGATTGTTTAAGATTTTCACATTGTTGGCTATTGTCACTTTGTTTTGATCTACTATCTTTAAAAGCAGTTGAACAAAGTGACAACTCCAAGAATTTTCACATTGGTCAAGGTATTGTCGGTAGCACTGAAGTCTAACAGGCCTTGTAACTTGTTTCTTCAGATCAGAAGAATTAAGCTCACTGTTCCTCTGTTTGTCTTCATGCGACCCAGCGTATGATCCTGCTCTTGATTATGTCACAAGGAGAACTCCACCATCCATTAACTTCAAGAGAAGTAAAAGCAGGTCCTAATAAGGATTGTACTAACAGGCATTCTAGCGTTTGTTTCTTGTCTAATTATTATAGCTGTTGTTTTGGTTAGTCACTTCTCTCATTTTGAAAAAAAAATTGGCTATTAGAAAATAATTAACTTAATCTCCCCTGCACTTAGTTTGTTTATAACATCATTGGTGAATTTATTCTTTGCCATTTGATTTTTTTAATTAGAAGTGATCATCTTCATAATCTATTTCTTCTGATTGCTGAAATTAGGGGATCCTAATACCTTCTTTCTCATGTCACAACTAATAATGTTGCTATGGGAATAATTAAAGTATCACTAGAATACAGTCTAAAAATAGTCAGGATGAAGAGACTTGTTTATGAGAAAGATATCCCTTTACGTAGTGGCTATTAAATATGATGCAAGAATAGGAAAGCATTTCAACAAAACATAGATTTAAGTGCTAGGTTACTATTTCTGCCTCCCTCTATTCAGCAGTAAAATTAATCTTCAGAAGATACCTGATGAGTTATATAATGAAACAGACTGAGCTGCTATAGCCTGAAACCCAGTGACATCTTAATCAATATGACCAATGATTACATTTCCTACAGCTGAAGTATTGTTACTGGGATTTTACAACCATCTCTGTTGCCCTGGCTACTGATACTTACTAACATAGAACTGCCCCAAATTCACTATGAGAAGTCTCTGTCATGCTGTTGGCTAAAATCTGCAAGACCAGGGACCTGCTGTTATACATAGACCTTTTCAACCATCCACCAACTACCTTGCTTCTAGATCAGGGGTTCTCAACCTTTTCATGGTGGTGACACAGCTGGAGGGTTTCTCAGCTGTCTACGACACACCAAGCCCACTCCCCTGTGTCTTCCTTCACCACCCCCCTGGAAACCTCTGTCTCCCCCAGCCCACCCACTCTCACTTAATCTCCTGCTGCCAGAACCCACCCCTCTCCCCTGCTCACCCCTCCTGCTCAGGTCCCAAACCCACCCACTCTACCCCACTCGCTCCCTGCTGCCTGAATCCACCCCTCACCCCCAGCTCACCTACCTGGTAATCAGGCCAGGGACAGCTCCAGCCAGCCCTGCCATGGATGGGGACCACTCCAGTTTGGGGCACAGCTCAGCAAGGGGGGGCAGGAGCAGGCTCAGCATGCAACTTACTAACCACTGTGCCATGACATACTTTTGTGTCATGACACAATGCTTGAGAACTACCGCTCTAGATCAGTGGTTCTCAACAACCGTGTCATGATACTCATGGTGATGGACACTGCTTGGCACAATGATTCGTCAATGATGACAGCTGTTAATCATCCTCTCATCACTGACCCAACCATCTGCCCACCAAGTGGTCATCTCTGAACCATTCACAAACAGAACTGTGCACCCAATCTCTTTAAATGGGGTTTTCCCAGTGACTTGCAATGTAGCTGAGGCCATCTCCAGATTATGTCACATATTATTGTTGAGTGCCTACTAATTTATTTCAATGGTGGGCTTCCAGCTCTCCGTACTATATATGTATAGGGCTGAAAAGATATGTATATGGCTGAAGAAGGCAGCCATGAGGAAAAGTTTAAACAGAAGAGTTTATAATGGCTAGTTTAATTATTAAAAGTAACTAAATATGTGAAAATATATGGGATTAGTAATGGGATAGGAAGTTTTTTATCTGTTGGTTACCACAGATTTAGCATGCTTCTGCTCTATACAACAACAACAACAACAACAATAATAATAATAAATTTCCAAAAGTAATTAATACTGGATCAATATTTACATGCAGCCCTTAAGCGAACAGGTAAGATGCCAGCAATATGCAAACACATAGCTCTGCTTATTCAACACATGACCACTACACCACTACTGGCCCAGTACTTGAAAAAGGTGAACTCACAGATGAACAGCTGTTGAAACCAAAGTCAGTAGAAGTTATAGGGTATGTCCACAAACACTGTTTAAATCAAAATAGCACTGGTTATTTTTATTTAAAAAATGGTAGGTCTAAATGACATTCCCTTCTTTTGAAATGAAGAGTTCCCTCATTTTGATATAAGGAAAGTCATATTGATATAATAAAACCTAGTATTATATCAATATGATGGTTAAATAGAAATTGTTATTTTGAAATAACAGTGCAGATATGCTATTTCAATTTAACTGTTAAATTGACTTAACACTTTTTGCCCTTCTCCTTCCTTTTTCTATATATTGGGTGGAGGCATGGCCCTTCTTGGAGGGCCATATTGCCACACCTCCCATGGTGCCTCTCTCCTAAATCAAACTAGCAAGTCCTATCCATGGACATGCTATTTCAATTTGAGTTTCTAGTGGGGATCTGTTAAATCCATTTAACTTAAATCGATTTAATGATTTCATATTGATTTTATTAAACCTATAAAAGTTAAATTAATTTAACTGTGTAAGCATGGACATAGCCATACTGGTGGGAAGAGCAGATTACCTGGACCTGTTAACAGCCATAGTGAAGTATCCTTTTGTGGATAATAGACACCCAAAATAGGTCAATTCAGTGTGTATTTCAGACATGCTTCTGGATTCCTGGTAAACACTAAGACTGCCTATTGCAGAATTCACAAATAATGTTTTCTACCATTTCTGGCTAGCCTGGAGACTTCATTCCATCCTGCTGAACAATAATCTGGTCTGATTTATACATACCTTCATCACTTCCCGCCCAGACTACATACACAAATTAGCTGAATAGTTTGACTAAATGAATTGTCAGGCTACATTGATAAGAGGTTTCATGTTCCACTCGTAAAGCAGACAATAGAAACTAAGGATTCAATTTTCCTGTGCTTACAACCTCCATCACAGTGATTAGCATACTCCCACAAGATACCCAAGTTCAAAACTCCACTCTAGAGCAGAGATTTGAAGCAGGCTCTGCCCCACACCCTCTGCCCCAGCACCAGAGCTCCTGCATCCTAACTGGCCATGAGCCTTGCCTCCCCACAGAGCCCTTCCCTCACTGCAGGCCCTGGTCCCAGCCCCCTACCATGTGTTCAGCAGGGTGGGAGGCTGACACCGATTTTGGGGTAGGCAAAGGAGCCCCTTGCTGCTCAGGGGCCTTAGGCAGTCTCCTGCTTTGCCTACCCCAAAAGCCACCTCTGGCTATTTGTCCACATCTTTCCTGAAATGACACGCCTAAAACTGTACACAATACTCCAGTTGAACCCTAATCAGCATGGAGTTGAGTGGAAGAATGCTCGTGTCTTACTTACAGT
Organism: Podocnemis expansa; assembly: GCA_007922195.1. NCBI lineage: Eukaryota > Metazoa > Chordata > Testudines > Podocnemididae > Podocnemis > Podocnemis expansa. The sequence continues at coordinate 8,540,203 of ML682013.1, read as the reverse complement.
ACGCCTGTTAATATATCCCAGAACAGTTTTTGCAACAGTGTTATACTATTTAGCTTGTGGTCCACTATGACACCCAGATCCCTTTCCATAGTACTCCTTGCTAGGCAGTCATTGCCCATTTTGTATATGTGCAATGGATTGTTCTTTCCTAACTGGAGTATTTTACACTTGTCTTTACTGAATTTCATTCTGTTTACCTCAGACCATTTCACCAGTTTGTCCATATCATTTTGAATTGTGATCCTATCCTCCAAAGCACTTGTAACCCCTCCCAGCTTGGTATCATCAGCAAACTTTGTAAGTGTACTCGCCATATCATCATCTGAATCATTGATGAAAATATTGAATAGAACTGGACCCAGAACTGATCCATGCAGTACCTGGCTCATTATACACTTCTAGCATGACTGTGAACTGTTGATAACTGTTCTATGGGAGCAGTTATCCAACCAGTTTTGCACCCATCTTATAGTAGCTCCATCTAGGTTGTACTTCCCAAGTTTGTTAATGAGAAGACCATGAAAGACTGTATCAGAAGCCTTACTAGACATACCACATCTACTACTTCCCCTCTATCCACAAGGCTTGTTACCCTGTCATAGAAAGCTATCAGATTGGTTTGACTTGATTTGTTCTTGATAAATCTATGCTGACTATCACTTAACACCTTATTCTCTTCTAGATACTTGCTAATAAATTCCTTAATTATTTGTTCCATTATTTTTCCTGGTAAAGAGGTTAAATTGACTGGTCTATAATTCCCTGGGTTGTCCTTATTTCCCTTTATTTTTAGATGGGCATTATGTTTGCTTTTTTCCAGTCTTTTCCAGTTGAAATGTAAATTATTGTAAATTACCATTTCCCTTGTTTTGCTCACATTCATCAGCAAAATGGGGAGAATGGCAAATTAGTAACTGAACATGAATATCTTGAAGATCTGGGTTAATGGCCACTTCCAAAAAACTGCAGCACAAAGAATCATAGAATCATAGGGTTGGAAGGGACCTCATGGGGTCATCTAGTCCAACCCCCTGACAAAAAAGCAGGACCACTCCCACTAAAGTATCCCAGCCAGCGTTTTATCTAGCCGGACCTTAAACATCTCCAAAGATGAGATTCCACCACTCCCTAGGTAGCCCATTCCAATGCTTTACCACTCACCTAGTAAGAAAGTTTTTCCTAATATCCAGCCTCGACCTCCCCAGCTGCAACTTGAAACCATTGCTCCTTTTTCTGTCCTCTGTTACTATTGAGAACAGCCAAGCTCCATCCTCCTTGGAGCAGCCCTTCGGGAAGTTGAAGGTTGCTATCAAATCCCCCCTCAGTCTTCTCTTCTGCAGGCTAAATAAGCCTAGTTCCTTCAGTCTTTCTTCATAGGGCTTGTGCTCCAGCTCCTTGATCATTTTTGTTGCCCTCCAATGGACTCTTTCTAATTTGTCCACATTCTTTTTGTAGTGGGGAGCCCAAAACTGGACACAGTATTCCAAATCCAGCCTCACCAATGCCAAATAGAGGGGAATAATCACATCCCTTGATCTGCTGGCAACACTTCTTCTGATGCAGCCCAGTATGACATTGGTCTTTTTGGCAGCAAGAGCACACTGCTGACTCATATCCAGCTACCCATCCACCATGACCCTCAGGTCCTTTTCTACAGTGCTGCTTCTTAGCTGATCGCTCCCCAGTCTGTAGCAGTACCTGGGGTTTTTCCATCCCAAGTGCAGGACTTTGCACTTGTCTTTGTTGAACCTCATGAGATTTCTATTGGCCCACTGCTCCAATTTGTCAAGGTCTCCCTGAATCCTGTCCCTGCCCTCCAGCATGTGTACCATTCCCTCCAGCTTGGTGTCATCCACAAACTTACTGAGTGTGCAATCAATTCCATCATCCAGATCATTAATAAAAATGTCGAACAGAACTGGCCCCAGGCCCTGGAGACCGCATTAGTGTCTACACTGCACAACAACCAGTCCTGTGCTGGGGCAGACCAGCCAGATCAAAGCCAGAGAAAGAGTGCCATGGAGGGTGGCCTCAGGCCCCAGGGCCTCCCCAGGGTTGGCCTGCCCATAGACCATTATGGTATAGGGCTGGGGTCCCGGGAGGCAGGGAGGGCACAGCAGGGCACAGAGGCCCTTTAACTCCACCCTGCAGGAAAGGTCTGGGAGATTCCAGAGCAGCTTTAGTTGCAGACATGAAGGAAGAAAGAGCCAGGTAAGCCCCTTCCTGATCACACTCTACCTCAGCTCCAGCACATGGCCTAAAGACCCAGCCTTCCTCCTCCTGGGTAGGAGCAGATAGAAAGGGGGAGAGCCAGGCTGGGCCAAGCTCCTTCCAGGCATTTTTGTAGGTCCTAGTTCTGCTGCCAATGACCCTTTTTCCTTGAGTGTCCTGTTGTCAGGTAGTTATTCCTCTAGCTCATATTTTCCAAATGACCTTTGCCTCAGTAGATACAGAGGACAGACACACAAGGAATCAGAATTAAGGTTACAGTGGTAGGCCTAAATCTAGCATTTCCCAATTTTGTGTGCTTGATTTTGTAAACTCTATGTTTTTAAGTTAGTTTTATTGTGTGTTATAACTACTAGAGCACCACCAACCTGGAGAAAATACTGTTTTACTTTGTATTTTTGTTTGAAATGTAAGTCCCTATATTCTGTGACAAGAGGCAAAAAGAGATCTGAGCTGTCTTGTAGGTTGGAAGTAAATTACAAGCACACTTTGTATTTCAGGGATCTGAGAGCCTGCAAGTGTACCACCTTCAAGCAGCGATCTTGTTAGGACTCCTAATCAAAGCAGCATCAGGTTGATCACTTCTCGGATACAAGAGGAAGAAAAAGCTAGCTGTTCCAGAAAGTTGTCTTGATGATTCAGGAAGTGACATTCGTCTCTGCAGCTCATTGTGTGCCAATGTGGAGGGTATTAAGAGGCCCGCTTTCAGGCAACAGGCCTCTTCTCCCCCTGAATTCAGTAGCAAACGTTCCATTTATTTCAGCAAGAATAGGCTGAAGGTCAATGCATCACACTAACATATAAAAGTTCTCTTCCAAGAGTTCTACAATATGGTCTTCAAGAACATTAATATCTATAAATTCACTAAGTTACAAACGAACAACTGCATTTCTAGCCACCAAATGAAGTTTCCTAGTTTCACTTGGATGAGGGTTCTTTTCTATCCAAGAGCATTTGTGTATGCTGCTTCTGTGCCTTCATTCTTGAAGTTACCATTTCTGTGATAAAGTGATCACTCCTGTGCATTTATATATCCAGCTTGTCTCATTTTTTAGTCTTTGGGTGAAGGTGTTATATAAATCACAGTTAATAATCATAATAATGGTTTATTATTGATTTCTTCTATTTCTAAATAATTTCAGTAGTATCAAGATGAACACGTAACTGGTACTAACAAAGTTTTTCTGGTAGCTATTAATAGTAAAATACATGTTAAAAAACACCATAGAAATGACTGAAAAACAGAACAAACTTGACAAATAAAAATGCATTGCAATATTTTTCTGGTAGTTAATGCAAACCTAATTACTGACAGAGAACACCATTTATCTCAGGATCGTGATCACACTCTATGTTGTTTCCTAGAGAAGGCATTCATTACAGTAAAATGCTTTATTAATATTTCATTTGGGGTTAAAGTAATTTTTATTTACTTTTTCATTTGAACTATTTAATCTTAAATATAGTTCTAGAAAAATCATGAAGAAATGTTGCATCAATAGAGCAAAGCTAGCTAAAAAACTTGGTACAAACCATGACTAATCTAAGAGGCAAATGAGACCTAAAGAAAATAAATCAAATAATAGCCATGTTTGACAAATAGTGAGTTAGGTTCCTCATAATGCATTTGCATTCTAAGGAAAGTAATAAAAGAGCAACTGAGAGCATCCCAGAATAATATATATGTGTGACGCTGGTGCAGAACACACTTGTACTAAATAGTTCAGGAACTGTTAACCCTTGCCAAAATATTAACTTCATAATTTTGCCAAGATAAGCAAGAGTTTGAATTATATATATATTTGAAATATGTGGCATAAACAGATATCTATCTGTTTATGCCACATATTTCTTTCCAAACATCTATCACAAGCAATGCAATGAAAATCCCCAGATTGCCTTCAAGTTTCATTTCGCTAGGTAGCCTTTTCCTTAATTCAAACTAATGAAAGCTTACTGCCAGTTAGTTCAAACTAAGCCCTTAGTTTGATCCTTAGTTCAAACTAAGGATAGTGTAGACTAGGATTAACCATCAGTTCAAATTTAATAAATTTGAGTTAAGGGAAGTTAGTTTGAATTAACAAAGTGGACTAATTCAACTTAATGTTAAGTCCACTTTGTTAATTCAAACTAATAAATTTGAGTTTATTGTGAACTAAACTCCAAGTTATTAGTTCGAATTAACAAATCTGAACTAACTTTTCCTAGTGTAGACATAGCCTTAGTGACTAAAAGAGAGCTACCCGTTTCACCTACCAAAAACAGACACAGTGATAGCTGAGTCACTGATACAGCCAGGCCATTGTGGGGTTGCCTTGAGTCTGATTTTGGGAGTAATACCTCCTCTGTGCACTGACAGAAGCCTATGCACCAAAGCTCCTGTTGATATAGTTGACAGTTGTTGAATGACAGGTACATGATAAATGGCCATTTTCTAAGGAATAATCCATCTGATAATAAGATGGAGCCATTCGCTTGTTTGGTAAAGTGCTGACAGATTTAAAAATCAGCTGAGCTCCCAGATATGATAGACTTGCACCAAAATTCATAAAACATATAGGTCCTCACACTCAGGAATGGCTTGTTCAGTTTTTCAGAAGAGTTCTTCAGGAATCCAGATTGCCTAGAATCTGGTACCAAGAAAAGGTCATTTCTTTGCCTTACTGGAACCTGGGGAAGAGCCACACTTCCCTTTGCACTACACACTGGTTTGTCTTCTAAGCATCTGTGTTAAGGTTCTTAAGCATCTGATTTTTGCACAGAATTTTGCCATCTGTGGAAAGCACGCTGGCACCGGAGCTAGCTTCTTCTCAATGCAATTGTAGCACATGTGATCAAGCACTGGCATTTAACTTTTACTGAAAATGGATTTAATGTAAGCTGAAGACTGGTTCAGTTTTCTTTGACCTGACCATGGTATATGATACAATTTAGCACCTGGGTCTTTTGGTGAAACTGTCTAGATTAAAAGTATGACATTGGTTAGTATATGCAATGGCTCTGTTTTTGAGAAAACACCACTGTAGTGTGCATACTAATGATAAAAAAAAAAGTGCTTGGCAGCACCAGAATGCCTTCCACAAGCCCCAGTATCATCTTCAGTATTATTCAACTTATTTTAGAAAGACCTACCATATACCAGGTCTTGAAAGTTTGGTTGTGTGACTGACATATGTCTCAGAACTCAGTAGCATTCCTTTGATATACCTAAGAGTGTTCTGAATGCAGATATGGTAGCTATGGCTCACTGTCATCAGTGGCTCCTGATACCAAGTGGGAGTAAGATTGTGTCACGTGTCTTCCTCTTGTATCATGCACAAGTGGTCAGAGTGCTGAATATATTTCTAAATGATCAGCAAACAAAGCATTATTCACATCCAGTTTATGTAGGCATCATATTGGATAGAACTCTCATATATTGTGATCGTCTTACAAAGACAGTGACTAAGGTCAAAATGCATAACAACCTGCTGGGAAAATGTGCTGGAATGATGTGGGGCACCGATACCCAAACATTACTCACTTCAGCCTTAGCATGCTATTATTCAGTGACAGAGTACTGCATTTCAGGATGGGATCGCTCGTCTCACACTGATGATCAACATACAACTAAATTCCATCATTTGTATTATTTCACTTCAAACTACACCTTTACCAAGGTTACCGATTCTCTGCAATATTGCTCCTCCTAGTGTCTGTAGAGAGGAAAGTATAACAAAGCTCATGACAAAACTGCATGATATACCACATCTTCCATCAATTAAAGATTCGTTTAATCCACCAGATAGTTGTCTGCCCTTACAGTACCCCTTGTGGATAAGTTTACTGGATGAGGGATTTACAGCAGAGGATGCATGACAAACTTTGTGGTCTGCAGAGAAAGTGACCAATAATCATCATGTCTTAGGCTCATATCTACACTTAGAATTGAATTTCAATTGACAATCAATTCAATTAAGTGCATGGCCACACTTGGTATCCTCTATTTGAACTGAGGAACTCCTCAGTTCAAATTGATGAAAGCTGACTTTGAATCGGTTAAACCTCGTTTGACTTGGAAGTCCAGGTCAATTTGAACCCAGTAGTTCAAATTGAGCCAGTGTGGCCATCAGGGGCGTCGCTGGCTGGGGGAGGGACCCGGGCCACGGGCCCAGGCCCCACCCCCAGCCCACAGGCCCCACCCCCTGGCCAGAGACAGGGCCAGGCGCCGCGACGCTTCTGCAGGCGGCCAGGCCCGGCATCCCCAGCAGGGGACGGGCCACCACTGGCAACTGGGCCCCGGATCCCCGGCGGGGGATGGGCCACCACGGCCGCCGGCAGCTGGGCCCCAGATCTCCGGCCCAATTGGGGCCGAGATCCAGTGCACTGGTGCTGGTGTTCAGGGCATGTGCCACGACGTGCCCAGCGACAGCGACGCCCCTGGTGGCCATGTCAATTTGAACCCACTGTGAGTTCGAATTGACATGGGTTGACTTTCCTCCCAGGGTACATGGTACCCTGGAAGGAAGACCAGTCCTTCGGCACCAGGGGCCAGCAGTCCCAAAGGTGCCTCCACCCCCGCCAAATTGCGCTGGGGGGGTCAATGGGGTTCCTGTCCCCTGGCTGGAGACAGGGACCCCAGCACGCGCTCCAGCCCCACTTGCCACCTGGGAAAGGGATCCTCTCCCTGGGCTGGAGCCGCACTCCTGGGGCTTGGGAAGGAACCCTACACACACCTCCATCCCTGCTGGCTGTGTGGGGGAAGAAACCCCTGTGCACAGCTGCTGTCCTGCTGGCCCCACTTGGGGGAGTGACCCCCATGTGCGGATGGAGCCCCACTAGCCACACGTGGGGAAAGAAACCCCCACACGTGGCTGCAGACCTGCTGGCTGCACACAGAGACAGGGCTCTGTGGCCACACGTGTGGGTCCCTGCAGCCGCATGTGGGGCCCCCTGTCCCCAAACATGGCCAGCAAGTCTGCAGCCATGTGCGGGGGGTCCCTGTCCCCACATGCAGCCAGCAGGTCGGCAGCTACATATGGGGATCCCTGCACCCACATGTGGGGGAGCCCCTATCCCCACGCATGGCCAGTGGGTCTGCAGCCACGTATGGGGGTCCCTGCAGCTGTGCTTGGGGAACTCCTGCCCCTGTGCATGACCAGCAGGTCTGCAGCTGTGCGGGGGGGCTTCCTTCTCTGCTGCTCCATGGCACTGTCAGCACGGCCAGGGAGAATTCCCCAAGCCAGGCGCTGACACTGCAGCAGGGTGGGGGAGAAGGGATTTCCCCAGCCGCAGGGCCAGGGGAATCCTTTCAGTCCTGCGCTGCTGCACTGTGTGAGGGGAGCTGAACAGGGAAAACATCCCCTGCTGGGCTCCAGCCCTCTGAGCCTCGCATGGCAAAAAGCATCCCCTACCCAGCTCTAGCCACAGTGGGGCTATAGCTGGGCAGGGGATGCTTTTCCCTGTGCTGGGCTCAGAGGGCTGAGGAGCCCCGCAGGGGATTGGGTGGTGGCATGGCCTGAACTGGGGGCCATGTTGCCACATCTCCCATGGTGCCCCTCCTCCAATTCAAATTAGCAAGTCCAGTTCATGGACATGATAGCTCAAATTGGAGTTTCTAGTGTGGCCCTGTCAATTCAAATTGACTCAATTTGAACTAATAATTATTAACACACTAAGTGTAGACATAATTATTAACATAATAATTATTTACACACTAAGTGTAGACATAGCCATAGACTCTAAGGACAGAAGCAGTCAATATGTCTTGGCTACCACTCAATATCAACCAAAGTTTGATTTACCACGAAGGCAATGGAGCTTCTGACCCAGTTTCATACCAGACAAGGAATTTGTGACGCAGTGGAATTTCAGTGGCATTTTAGAGACAGTCCCTGGTGTTGATGTCAACAGCCACCATGACACATATTCTTGAGGATTGCAAAATGACCCAATTTTCTGCAGGTCTTTGTGCCTTGAACATTGTTGATAAGAACACCATGGGTTGGCTTGAACAACCAGCATATGCCAAATAAATATTGCTATCATGGCATCCTCTGACATATTTTTCCTGACTCATTCTTGGCAACAAATCAAACATTTTTGCTGAAACTTAAAAAAAAAACCACCAGAGTCAGACACCTGCCATAGAAAATTTCAGCCCAAAGGTTTAAAATATGACAAACATACAAGCAGCTGAAAAGAAGTTACTGTAAGAAATAGTGTTGGGTAAATGTAGCTACAGGCATTGTTACCAGCACTATTTATAATATATTATGTACAGATAGACAAAGTCTATGTCAATCTTGCAGTCAACCTATGTGTAGGATGGAAAAAGGGATCTGGTCCAAACTTTTCAAACCTGGCCACCTAAAACTAGAATCTTAAGTCCGTATTTAAGCCATTAAATTAAAGTGGCTTAACTTTCAAATCTCTTGAACACATGTTCAAATGGAGCATCAGGATTTCATCAGCACTAAAAACAAAATTGTCTACTTTTATTTAGGTGCTGAAGTATGGACTCAAAAGCCTAATTCAGCACTTTGGTTTGAAAATTTTGACCTTGATTCTAAGAGTGATTCATAAAATCCGGTCAAAAAATTGTTATATATGCCTTACAAATTTGATATAAATATTGAAAAGGTGTGTTTGTCAATAAAGACATCTGTTAATATTCAAACTCTAATAAACACAAAATATAAATGTACTTTTTCCATTAAGGTTTAAAATGTGAGAAACAAGGAGTCCTGTGGCACTTAAAGACTAACAAATTTATTTATTGCATGAGCTTTCATGGGAGAAAATCCTACTTCAACAGACACTTTGAAGATGGGGGAACTTACAGAATGGGGGGACATAAATTCAGGGAAGTGTAAGTCACGGAATCAGGTCACACTGTAACCACAAATTAACAACGGCTACATTTATGTCCATTTGTTAGTCTTTTAAGTACCACAGGACTTCTTGTTTGTTTTGCTGAACTGGACTAACATGGCTGTCTCTTTAAAATGTGACAGTTATTCAGCCACTATCCTGTGAGGGATCTGGCCTGGACCTACAAAAAAAGCAGAAAAGCATTTCTTCCTCTTTTTTAAGAGATAATGTAAACACAAACTACCAGTGCTAGTAGCTAAGGATTTTTCTGTCATTACTTTATATTCTTCATTTCCACCCCAAAGCTCTTTCATTATCCCATACTTCTGCTGCAGGAGATGAGCTTTGTTTCATTTTGCAATTTGCAGCGTGGTTATAGTTCTGAATGATTCTTCTAATTGGTTTCATCTTCAAGTCCACAAGAAAAAAATGTTCTTTATTTTCAAGTAATCCTCCAAAGTGGAATGTTTTAACTCCAATTTATCTGTGTGTTTTGTAATATTCACTAATTTAAAGCAAAAAATGTGTAGCGAGGCACAGAATCACACCCTAAAGAGTAAATATTCACTGCAATACTGACACCTGTTGGTTAAAAGCATACTAAGCTGTAGTCATCTCTTTAAAAATCTACTTTTAACAGTAAAAATCTGGCTGCCTCAGCCTAAAATTAATATCTCCATGTCTGAACCATATCTCATCTTGAGAAAATACTAGATACAAATCAAAAGTCAGAACACTGGATCAGAATCCCTAAACTTTCAGTGAAATTTAGATCTTTATCTAAGGCTTGTATCTGTGATTTATCACCAACTATAACCAATCAAAACAAACCAGAGTATATGTCATTCATAGAGACTGTTGGTTTTCAAGATTATTTAATTTAGTATTTCATAGCAGTGGGGCCCTATAATGCAGATGACCCCCAGACGGGCACCTCCTGTTGAAGGTACTGGGGAATGGCTCAGGTGGAAGCCCCATCTGCTAGCCAGTGCTCCACCTCTTTCACAAAAAAAGCAAAGAGTCTCGTGGCACATAAAGACTAACAAATTTATTCGTCGCATGAGCTTTCGTGGGAGAATATCCTACTTCGTCAGACGCTTTGAAGCGGGAGAACTTACAGAACTGGATGAAAATAAATGCAGGGAAGTGTAAGACATGGGATCAGGTCAAATCAGAGCATATGATTTGCTGTTGCAGTATGACCTGATCCCATGTCTTACACTTCCCTGCATTTATTTTCATCCAGTTCTGTAAGTTCTCCCGCTTCAAAGCGTCTGACGAAGTAGGATATTCTCCCACGAAAGCTCATGCGATGAATAAATCTGTTAGTCTTTATGTGCCACGAGACTCTTTGCTTTTTTTGCTTTACTAGACTAACATGGATGCCCCTTTGGAACCTCTCTCACAGTATCTCTAGTCCTTGCAGGACCTCAGCCCTCCGACTGGGTTCTTTCTCTTCCCCTCTAACAAGGTAAAGTTCAGTTCTGGCCAGCCCACTTTGAATTAGTGGCTACCACCAGTCTGTTCACCACTCACTGGTGGCCTCTCCACCCACTGGCAGTGTGGCAGAGGTGGGTGGGACCTAGGCCCACCTATTTCTCTGGGCCCCAGCCCAGAGACCCTATGCACTCAGCCTGAGCACAGCCTCAGCCCATTGCTCCAGTTCAGCACACACATCACCAGGTCCCATGGGCTATAATCACACCTCCCCAGGAACCTGTCACCCTTGTAGCAGAGCTGCAGTCCCATCAAACCCTGGCTGTTCCTTCTGAATTGTCCTTGGTCCTGTTGCCTACATCTGAGCCAACAGCACACCCTTCTTCCTTGCTGGTCAAGAGAAAACCACCCCAGAGCAGAGGCCACAGCCTTCCTCTTATATGGGCTCCTGGGCTCTGATTTGCCCAGCTGCCTCCTGGTCATACTGGTTACTCCTTTCTTAAGGACCGTTAACCATTTCCCTTCCAGAGCAGGGACACCACTTCATTATAGGCCCTAACACAGCAAAGCACTGACAGACGTTCTTAAAGTTAAGTATGTACAGTAAATATTCCCATCCATTTGGATACACTTTTGCCACAGCAAAATTAAGCCTAATTCATGGCACAGTCACAGTGTACAGAAAGAAAACTATCAATAATTTTAAACTACAGTTGGAGTACTAATATGGTCCCTGCTGCCATGACTTGAGAGTTGAAACAGTAAATTTTACTTTGATCTAGTCCAAACTGTTCATGTGTAGGAGCAGAGTCCCTATATGAAGCAGAATGGACAGGATCATGAAAGGTCACCACGACTGACAGGGAACAGCTGAAATAAATGGCAGAAGTCATTGGTGCCATGATACTAGAGACCAGCAGGATTTACTTGTATCTTTAGACATCAGTTGTAATTGTAAGGTGGAAAGTGAAAATAAAGCACTGCTGCTCAGGTCAACAGCAACTCATGTGACTTCTGTTTAACGGTACATCAGCCGTGCCATGGTTTTTCCTCTGCCTCCCAGCCTGCTTGGGAGCAAACTTGCAGAAGCAGAACAAAAAGAGTACACAGCACATATCAGATTCCTCCCCTGCTCCCTCTCATCTGTGAGCACGCAGTCAGGTTCTGCCTTGACCTCAGTCACTGGAGAATCTTAGTAGAGGGCAGCTATTTCTCTAGGAATCCTTCACTGTAAAAGGCAAAGAATTTATTCAAAGTACTGCTGCCTTTCCCAGCATTTCTTGCTTCAGGCTACAAAGGCCAATCAGACCCCTGGGAACTAAGGCTATGCTATACTGGCAAGTTAGTCCAGACTAAAGAGGCTCAGTCAGACTAATTTAGCCCATGGTCACACTAGGCTTTCTGTATTTCAAACTACAAAATTTCTTAGTTCAAACTAAGGAACGTTTAGTTTAAACTTGTTAGTACCAGCGCTTAGTTCAGACTCAAGCGCTTAGTTTGAACTTTAGTTGAAACTAGGCACAATGTGGCCATGGACTAATGCTTAGTTCAAACTTAAGAAGTTAGTTAGAAGTTAAGCATGAGTTCAAACTGGAACATGTGGTTAGTTCGAACTTATAAGCACGAGGTTAGTTTGAACTAACCTAACCTCAAATTTCTTAGTTCAGACTAACAAGTCCGAACTTCCTGTGCTTGGTGGAGAGGTAGCCTAAAACCCCCAGAATGTCATCTGCTGGACTTGGAGCTGATCCTTAATACACCAGTTTACCCCGCATATTGCCTCATATCTTCAAATCTTCACTGGCAGTACCCATGCTTCTCTAGCCTACACAGGATGTGTTGGCTACACACCTTTTGCCTCTTCCTCATCAGCATCAAGCACAAGAGGAAGTTGTGTGATGCTGCAGAGGTCAGTGTTTCTCATCTATTGATCAGACACATTGACTTCAGTGGGTGCTAGGTCAAGAAAAAAAAGAAACAGAAAAGAAAGTATGTGACCCAGAAAGAAAGTCCTAGGTACTTGAATCTGTAGAGAGTTGTTTACTTAGGTAACATATAGCTATTCAAGCTAGAATTTGTCCAAGACACATCCAAAAATAAACTGGTGAACTAGTGAGCCAAATTCAACCACAGTACAATTCCACTGACTTCTGATGTGTTTGATTTACCCAGGGAAAATGAAATATATCAGTCATTGTGCATTACACATACAAAGCAAAAATACATAACATTTTACTACCTGAAAGAAAAATGACAAAGACTTAATTTCAGCCCTACTTAGCTCCAGTACCAGAGACATTAGCTTCAGCCTTTTGTGACTGTTCTATGGGAGTGGTACACCACAGCGATAGCATAAAGGGGCCAAAGCAGGAGCCAGAATCAGCCCCATTATATTTAGCCTAAATTTACCCCTTCTTGGGGGGTGGCCTTACTTGTAACTCAGAACAATAACAACATGTAAACCTCAGCCCAATCTTTCTCTCATGTTGGGGTATGCTGAAGGACTCCCTGCAAAGACCACTCTTCTCTAGACCCTATTTTCCCTCTGCCCAGAGAGGCACTCCTACATACCTCATATTCAGAATAGACTACACAAGCTTCAGGGGGAAAAAGGATGAAACAACAAAAATCAGTCAGCATCTCCCTGGCACTGGCAGGGCTGCTTGTGCGCTGCTGAGCCTGCTATTATGGTGGGACAATGAAAGACGCCTGCCATCTGTAGCTGTCTCAGAAGCTGTTCAGAATAGGAACCACTATTCCCACATGTTTGTGCAGTGTCTAGCAAAACATGTCCATGATTCTAGTTTGAACCTTTGGAGATCAGGGTAACATAAATATTGAATAATGGACTCATAAGCTCTAAGGTCAGAAGGGACCAGTATGATCATGTAGTCTGAGCTCCTGCACAACCGAGGCCTCAAAACTTCACCCACCCACTCCAGCAATAAGCCTCTAACCTATGACTGAGTTATTTAAGTCCTCAGATCATCATTGAAGGACTTTAAGATACACAGAATTCACCAGCTGTTGAGCCTTGCCCCATGGTACTCAGAAAGGCATAAAAGCCCCATAGCCCTAGCCAATCAGCTCTGGGGGAAAATACTTTCCTGACCCCAAATGTGGTCATCAGTTAAACCCTGAGCAAGTGGGCAAGTCTCACCAGCCAGTCACCCAAGAAAGGATTCTCTGTAATAACGCAGAACGCACCCCATCAACTCTCTCTTCTTAGGCCACTTGCATATCCAGCACCAGTAGTCAAAGATTAAAGATCAGTCAATTTCCAAAGTAGGCCATCCCATCATGCCACCCCCTCCAAAAACCTATCAAGCTCAGTTTTGAAGGCAGTTATGCTTTTTCCCTCCACAGATCCCCTTGGAAGGCTATTCCACAACTTTACTCCTCTAATGGTTAATTGTATTTAATTTGAAGCCTAAATTTCCTGATGGACAATTTATATTGTTCTTGTGCCCACATTGGTACTGTACTCAAATAACTCCTCTCCTTCCCTGATATTTATCCCTCTGATGTATTTATAGAGAGCAATCATATCACCCCTCAACCTTCTTTTGGTTAGGCTAAACAAACCAAGCTCTTTGGTTATGGCTACACTAGTGGGCTATTTTAAGGCAAAGTCACAAGGTCAGCTTCAAGTTGACTTAAAGTTAACCTTGTGAAGTTGATTCAGGGGTACATCTACACTAGTAAACATTCCCCAGGACCTGGCTTGGGCCCTGCCCTGGTGTGTGATCTGGCCCCAGGGCCCTGATCTGGCCCAAGGGGGCCAATCCAGCTCCTGACACTGCTGGCAAGGGGCTGGGAGCACGATCTGACTCCCATCCCCTTGCTGCAAGGGTTAGGGGACTCGGAACTGGCCCCTGCCCTTAGCTACTTGCAAGTGGCCAGGGGCATGCAGAGACGGCTCCTGCCCTGGCTGCTTGCGAGCTGCTATGGGCAGGAGTTGGCTCCACATGCCCCTGGCCGCTTGCAAGCAGCTAAGGGTAGGAACCAGCTCTGTGCACCACTGGCCCCTTGTGACTAGGGGCAGGTGCCAGCTCTGACTTCCTGCCCCTTGCAGCAAGGGGTTGGGAGCTGAAACAGGCTCCAACCCCTTGCTGCAGGTGGCAGGAGCTGGCTTCCACCCCACCCCACCCCCTGCCACAAGGTGCTGGGAGCCAGATTGGGCTCCCAGCTCCTTGTCTGAGGTGGCTGGATCTGGCTCCAGGCAGGGGCTGGATCCTGCTCCCAGCCACTTGCCAGCAGCAGCTGCGGCCTGATCGGGCCCCAGACCAGATCAGGCTCTGGAGCAGGGCAGAGGGCAAGGCGAAGACCCATCCTGGCCTCAAAGTTGACTTAATAAATTCTAAATACAGACCTGGAGTTGCTTAAGTCGACTTCAGCCAGGTTAAGTCAACTTAATCCTCCAATGTAGACATACCCCTTGAGTCTTCTCTCATAAGGCAGCTTTTCCCTTCCACAAACCATCCTTGTAGCCCTCCTCTGTACCTGTTCCATTTTGAATTCATCTTTTTTAAACATGCAGGACCAGAACTGCACTCAGTATTCCAGATGGGGTCTCACCAGTGCCTTATATAGAAGCACTAACACCTCCCTGTCTCTACCAAAAATACCTCTTCTGATGCATCCTAGGACTGCATTAGCTTTCTTCATGGCCACATCACATTGGCGGCTTATAGTCATCCTGTGATCACCAGATCCTTCTCCTCCTCAGTCCCTTCTGACTGATGAGTCTCCCACTTACAGGAAAATATCTTGTTATTTGTCCCTTAATGCATGAACTTGCACTTCCTGTTATTAAATTTCACCCTATCCCTGATGCTCCAGTTTACAAAATCATCCAGATCTTTCTGTATGTGTTTATTTGTTAGCTCTGTGTTCCTGAGGAATCAGAGCATGGTATCCAGCCTCTATGGCTGTGTTCACACACAGGGGGTTATTTCGATACAGTTGTTTCGAAACAACGTGTATCGAAATAACGCCTTATTTTGAAATAACTTAATTCGAATTAACAGTTTGTTAATTCAAATTAAGGAAAAAAGCTCAAAGCGAAATAGCAGGTTCAGGCAACAGTTATTTCGAAACAAGTCACCGTTGTTTCGAAACAACATGTTTGCACAGCGTTGTTTCGAAACAATCGTTTCGAAACAACATTGTTTCGTCCCCGCATGGGGTTTAACTTGTTTTGAAACAATGCCGTTGTTTCGAAACAACGGGACCCGTTGTTTCGAAACAACCATGCATTGTGTGAACAGCCTAAATCTTATTTTGAAACTACCTCTGTTGTTTCGAAATAAGAGGGCTGTCTGAACACAGCCCATGACTCACCTGCACACATCATAACCGCCACCACCCCTGACCCCCTGCTTGAACAGGAAACCAAAAACAATGAAAAGGCAATAGGAGACACATCCAAAAGCTATCAGCATACTAAATGGAGATTCATTTGCATCCAGTATGGAAAACCAAGCTCCAAAGCAGGAACTGCACTCAACTCTGTGACTGAAGAAGCAAGGAAGCATTGCATGATGGGGGATCTTGCACCAAGGCTAAGGAGCTCAGCCGTTATCAGACCATTCTAGTCATAGACATGCTAACTGATACCCAAAATATTGAATCTGCCTGACTATATTGTGGGCTTCCCTGAACCATTACTGCCCCAGCCAGGAATGAGTATTGTCCACTTAGTCATTATTTACTCCATGAAAAACCAGTACCCAAATCCAAAACTTGAGTCCTGATGTCTGGATCTAAAAGCTGCATCATCTCCACAGGGACTTCACATTTTCCTTGCTAACTGCAGTGAAAGCTCTGACTGTCTCCATCCAGCATGCTGACCCTGAGTTACACAGCCTGTTTCCTGGGAACCTTTCTGCTACACAGAGTGATGAGACATCCCGCCCACCCCTTCCCACCCCACCCCACCCCACCCCACCCACACATACACACATACTGCCTTTCTCTCGTTGTTCAAATATAACTCTCTCTTTCTAGGCCTGATACAATAGAATTTAAGTAATATTGTAACTAAGTGCTTTTCTTTCCTTGTATTGTTATTAATGCTGTAACTGTTTGGGTATTTTTATCTCCTTTTGTAATTATTACTATTATTATTGTAAGTTTTAGGTACTTAGCAATAAAATGACTTTTGGAATCAAGCCAGTTGCCAAACTCTTTTAAAAACTTCATTCCCTCTCCTTTGTGTTCTTGGCTTCCCTATATGGCTCTACAGCAAAGCTTCTTTTACCTAGCAAAAGATCCCGGTGATGTCCAGTATTCTGTAAGGTTTGCTCATTAATGGGGATACCAGCCTGATTGACTCCAGGGGCATTTAAGGGTGGCAGCAGAGAAGTGCTGTGTGACCCAGCCTGCTGAGTTCAGGGACATGTAAGGGATTAGTGGAGAGTGCTGATAGACCTGGTCTGCGCAGACATACCTTGTTTAATGGTGAATGGTTATTTGAATCTGGGGCTGGAAGAATCCACTCCCAGGAAACTGAGTTCCTGCAAGGGTGACTCCATTGAGAGGGAACTTGCAGAAGGAAGACATGAGCTCCATATAGAAACACAAGTGACACAAGCAGTACACTAATAGAATTGCAGCCTTCCCCCCCAACACACACAAAGGAAGTAACCCTAATATATGAGCATACCTCGAGTTGGTAGGCAAAGTACATAACATATGATATCCAGATCCTTCTCTGTGTCAGCAATACTTCCCAACTTGGTGTCATCGGCAAATTTTATTAGAACATTCCCACTTTTTGTGCCAAGGTCAATAACAAAAAGGTTAAATAAGATTGGTCCCAAGGCCAACCCCTGAGGGACTCCACTAGTAACCTCCCTACAGCGTGAGAGTTTACCCTTCAGTATGACCCACTGTGGCCTCCCCTTTAACTAGGTCCTTATCAACCTTACTATATTCATATTAATCATCTCCTATGTGAAACTGTATCAAATGCCTTGCTGAAATCTATGTAAATTAGGTCCACCACATTCCCTTTATCTAAAATAGGCATGGCCAAACTGTGGTTTGGCAGCCGCATGTGGCTCTAGAATGAAAAACTGTGGCTCATGGAAGAACATCAGCAAATCAATTGAGTATGTAAAAGTATATGGCTATATGCCTCAGTGTGGCTCTTGAAGGTTTAATAATCAACTTCTGTGGCTCTTGAGTTCCATAAGTTTGGCCACCCCTGAAAAAAATCTGTTATCCTCTCAATAAAAGGAGGTCAGGTTGGTCTGGTACAATCCATCTTTTGTAAAGTCATGTTGTATTTTATCCCAGTTACCATTATCCTCAATATACTTAAGTACTTCCTATAACCTATTACTAGCCCCATGAGCTCTCTCTCACACCTCCATATTCTACAGAACTTTTACATAATGGTTTTTAACATATGTCTGCTGCTATTTTTCCTTTAAGTGAAGTATGTTATGTGAGGGGTAAGATGCATACATGCTACTGAACCAAAATAATTGATTTGTGAGTGACACAATAATTGCATCTAATCTGGTTACAGCTAGTCCTCACTTAGTGACCTACTCGTTTAGTGACCCCTCGGAGTTATGACCAGCTCTCTGATGAGTTGGTATTATGGCGATGTACGAGAACTCGCATCAACTTTCTCAGATTCATCTCGTTCCCGCAGTCAGAACTAGCATTTTTCGTCTATGTATTTTTACTTTATTGTGCACCCCAAAGTACAAGATGTCGGCGAAAAGGAAGAGCATGACTTCACCCGGAGAAAGCGCCAAGAAGCAAAGGAAGGCTATTGATCTTGAGACAAAAATGAAGATAATAAACGAATATGAAGCTGTTAAGAAAGTTAAAGCGATAGCACGTGACTTGGAGCTGGCGCATTCAACTGTATCAACGATCTTGAAGGATAAAGATCGAGTGAAAGAAGCAGTGAAATCATCAAAAGGATATAAAGCCATAATAACTAGGCAGCAGAAAGGCCTCATTCACGAAATGGAAAAATTACTGGCGATATGGTTTGACGACCAGATACAAAAAAGAATGCCAATGAGCCTTTTAATAATTCAAGCAAAGGCATGCAGTATCTTTGAAACGTTGAAAGCGCGCGAAAATGAAGAGTCAAGGGAAACATTTACGGCAAGTCATGGATGGTTTCAACGTTTTCGTTGGAGATTCAGCCTTTGTAATCGAAGTATCAGTGGTGAGGCGGCAAGCGTGGACATAGAAGCATCAGAAAGATTTGTGGATGAATTTGACGAAATGATTGAGAAAGGTGGGTATCGTCCGGAACAGATCTTTAATGCAGACGAAACCGGACTATTTTGGAAAAAATACCCGAAAGATCCTACATACACAAAGAGGCTAAAGCAACGCCCGGTTTCAAGGCTTTTAAGGACAGGGTCACGTTGTTGTTGGTAGGAAATGTCGCTGGATTTCAGTTAAAACCTTTTCTCATCTATTGTTCTGCAAACCCACGTGCACTGAAGCAGGTTAGTAAGCACAAGCTGCCCGTTTACTATCGTTCAAATAACAAAGCATGGATGACACAATCTTTATTTGAGGACTAGTTCATGAACTGCTTCATACCCTCGGTCAAGCATTACTGTCTGGAAAACGGTGTTCCCTTTAAAATTATCCTCCTACTTGATAATGCCCCAGGCCACCCCCAGCATCTTGATGATCTACACCCTGATGTAAAGGTCGTGTATCTGCCTAAAAACACAACTGCTGTGTTACAACCAATGAACCAGGGGGCTATCTCTACGTTTAAAGTGCTATATTTGCGCGCAACGTTTTCCAAAGCGGTAGCAGCAACAGAAAATGGTGAAGTAACCCTGCACGATTTTTGGAAATCATATAATATTTTACACTGCATAAAGAACATTGAATCAGCTTGGGTGGGAGTGACAGAAAAGTGCATGCAAGGCATATGGAAAAAATGCCTGAAACGTTTTGTAAATAATTTCGAAGGGTTTGAGAAAGACGAACATATTGATGTCATAAATAAAAAAATTGTGGAACTTGCTAATGTGCTTAATTTAGATGTTGAAGTGGAAGATATTGAAGAATTAGTGGAATACATCGAGGGAGAGCTAACTAACGAAGATTTAATAGAGTTGGAAGCGCAGCAGCACTTGAAAGAGGAGGAAGAAGAAGAAGAGGAAAGAGTGGAAGAAGTACAAAAGAAGTTCACTGTAAAGGGGTTAGCTGATGTCTTCTCCAAAGTGAATGCAGCGATGTTAGAACTAGAGAGTATGGACCCAAATGTTGAATGGTTCACGAAAGTGGAACGACAAATGAATGAAATTTTACGATGCTATCGTGAAATTTATGAAGAAAAAAAAATTACAACGCAGACCACACTAACGAGATACTTCTCTAAAGTTCCATCCAGGACCCCTACCCCTACCCTTACAAGTCCTTCCATTTCCTTGCCATCATCTCCCTTACCAGGGCCTTCTACAGCTCCTGATAACCCTGCTGATCTCTCCGACGATGACATTGATGACCCCCCTGCTGTTGAACCACACTTTGAAGGATTTGATGAGTAAAAATGTCAATGTAATCTGAATGTTTATTTTCATATTTCTTTGGTACATCAGTATGTAAGGAGTTATGCCAATAAAACAAAGTTATCACGATGGAGTTTATTTTAGGCCTTTTCTTTACAGTACTATTCAAAATATTAAAAACGATTACCTGTATTTACAGTACACTATGCAAACTAAGTTCAGTACATTAGAGCTTAAAACATTTAAAATATATATTAAAAATGTTATAAATGATGCAAAGGTAACATTAAAACTATCTACAGATGGTTGAAAAACCCACTACCAGTAAAGTACATTATGCCTGAAATACCGGTAAGGGCTGCTCCTCGTTTAGCGACCAATTCGTTTATCAACCAGGTTTCAGGAACGGAACCCGGTCACTAAGTGAGGACTACCTGTATTTAGCTGTTTTTACATATTATAATTACCGGCTTCAGCACACTAGTAAAAAGGTAATGTACTCCAAAATTGATAGTATTAGATGAGTCAATGCAAAAGAATGCATCATGTTTAAAAATTAATAATACAAGAAATTAGAAACTTGCCACAGATCAGTAGACCTTTGTATTGCTGAATATTTATCTGCATTTTTAACCTTACTTATTTGAAACCTTTTTTCATCTGACCAATCTTTGTGTTCCGATTCAGTACTATAGTTTACTGGATTTATGTTTGATTCAGTGTTTCAAAATGTAGAATTAAATGTTTAATGTTCTTTTATCTGTTATGCAGCCATCCACAAATGAATTGGATTTTCAAGGTAGTGAAGCTGGCAAGAGACATGTGATGCCTGGGCATTATAATACAGATGTTTATTACGCCCACATGTGTTGTGTAGCATTAAAATTAATTTGATACAGTACCTTAATTTGTATTTATGAAACTGTTACAAATTACTATTAATGGATGAAAAAGACAATATAAAAGGCATAACAGATTTTTGTAAATAGCTCTGGCATTGA
This sequence comes from Podocnemis expansa, assembly GCA_007922195.1. NCBI lineage: Eukaryota > Metazoa > Chordata > Testudines > Podocnemididae > Podocnemis > Podocnemis expansa. The sequence goes on along the minus strand of ML682013.1, from coordinate 8,519,175 downwards.
CTCACAATATGAAAAAGAAAATAATATTTAAAAACTGTTAATTTTAGAGTAATAAATAATTGATTGTTAGTGCATTGTAAATCCATTTCTTTGGAGATACCCAAAAGCTGTCTAGTGATCTGATAAAATTTAGGACCTGGATATTTAAAACAGGCAATGCTGACTAAGTAACCTCCTAACCTGAAATAGATTGAGACACAAGATTGGAGAGGTAATATCTTTTATTAGATCAGCTTCTGGCGGTGACAGCAACAAGCTTTTGAGCTTACACAGAGCTCTTCTTCAAGTCTGGGAATCTTACTCAGGACATGTCTCTGCTTAAAACTCTGCAGCAGTTCAGTACTACATTAATGGAAATCTCTCCCTAAACCTATGCAATCTCTCCAGTCTCTCCAAACCTAAGCAAACTGGACCAGATCCTCAGCCCCATGACAGTAACCCGTGCATTACCAAAGCAGAAGAAAATGATCTTAAAGCTACCTTACGTGATCATGTGAGAATTGCCTAGACATGTGCTGAGTCATGAGATTGTGTAAAGCTTTCAACCATCCCCAGATGGAGAATGCTGGGGAAACAAAAGGGCAGAATCTGGAACAGGGAAGATATGAGATGGAACCAGAAGGAACAGGGCTGTTGTTCAGTTTCCTTTCTGGATCACTAGCCAGTTGAATGGTTCCTGTGGGACTCCCTCTGCTGGTGTAAATTATAGAAGCCTTGTGGCTGCTGTTACCTGGGATGGAGGGCAGTTCAGCTCCCGATGAGTCTAGGATCAGGGAAGGTGTAAAGCTGTCTTAGAGCTGTCTTTGCTTCCTCATGCTCAACAGCACCAGGCACCAGCTTGACACAGCAGAGACTTGTGCCCATAACTCTTCTCCACTGACAAGGGCCAGATTAAGGGGCCACAGGACCCTGGGCTGCCCACCTCCATGGCATTCCACCAGCCTGGGGCCACACCCAAGCCAGTGTGGGCCTCTCACCAGCTAGGACCCCAGCAACCCACCACTGTGGCCTTGGGGGTGGGGCAGGCCAGGACCCTGAGGATGTGGACAGTCATGGCACTCCTGCTCTGAGCCAGCCGGTCTAGCCCAGGAGGCTGGACTGACTGGCACATGTCCATTGCGCTCCAGGGTCAGGATGGGCCCTGGAGCACCATCCCTGGTGGTTGCCCCACATACCATCCAGCCCTGTCCATGTTCCTGGAGCACAGTGCTCATGCTCTGGTCAGCCCTGCCCTGCTGGGCAGACCATCCAGCCGGGGGCAGGGAGGAAGCTCCATGGCAAGCCCCAGGGCCCACTGTGCTGGCAAGGCTGGATCAGCAGGATGGTAGATGCTGCAGCACAGGGTCCCCTTTCTCGCTGGGTCCCAGAGCTATAGACCCTAAAGCCCCTGTGTTGATCTGCCCCTGGCACTGACCACAGAATCGCCAACTGTGCATTTTAGTTTTTACAGACATGAAGATCTGAGCTTGATTTATTTTTTACTGACAAGGTAAATTTTTTACTGACATCACTAAAAAATACCATAAATAATACAATAATGTCACCGAAGCATGTACTCACTTATGATATTCTGTACACAGGAATTCAAAATTATGCAATTGTTTTAGCTGCAGTTAATTGATCAATCAGGTTTTTTGGGTGTGTGCAATAAGAGAAAAATGGGAAATTGATACAAAGTCATGGTCAGTATAATTTTATGATACAACAAGTGATTCTTAATGACCATACTCAGTGTCAAACTACAATATGTATTATTTCTACCTAAGGGTTTATAGACGCTCTTAAACTTGTACATATTTTACTGCCTGCCCATAAATTTAAAGATGATTAGCAACTCCCTAGCCATATGTCAAGCTTGCACTTCAATAAAAATCAGCAGGTTATGTTTTCCTTAAGCGCGTATAACCACATGCAGGTGCCTCTCTAAATCTCTTGGAATCAAGATATCCTTGGGAGTTTATGGAAGGTGGGAGGATGGTGACAAAAATCTGGCCAAAATTTATCTTAAGTAATGATGACAAGGCACAGGCGATAATTGCTGGAGCAGGGGTCAGAAATCACAACTGAGTTACAGGCAAGAAAGAAAGCAACAGAACAATCTGCAAAGTATCTTTCCAATATCTTGAATACAAGTGCAAGGCGTATGGGGAACAAGCAGGATGAACTGGAAACCATGATATATGAAGAAAATTATGAATTAATTGGCATTACAGAGCCTTGGTAGGACAACTCCTCTGCTTGGAGTACCAGCATTCAGGGATACAGTTTGTTCCAAAAGAACAGATATAGAGATAAAGGAAGAGGTGTTGCACTTAATGTCAAGAATGTACAAATTTGAAATGAGGTACAAGAGGAAGTGAATGACAGACCTAATGAAAGCTTCTGGGTGAGGATAAAAAGGGAAAAGAACAGCAGCAATGCTATGACAGGGATCCATTATAGGCTATCAAGTCAGGAAGTAGAAATGGGATGGGATAGATTGCACACTTAGTAAGTTTGCAGATGATACCAAACTGGGGGGAACGGTAGACACCCTAGAGGGCAGGGACAGGATTCAGGGAGACCTAGACAAACTGGAGCAGTGGGCCAAGAGGAATCTCATGAGGTTCAACAAGGATAAGTGTAAAATCCTGCACTTGGGACGAAAAAACCCCATGTACTGCTACAGGCTGGGGAGTGATCAGCTAAATAGCAGCACTGGAGAAAAGGACCTGGGAGTCATGGTGGATGGGAAGCTAGATATGAGTCAGCAGTGTGCTCTTGCTGCCAAAAAGGCCAATGGCATACTGGGCTGCATCAGAAGAAGTGTTACCAGCAGATCGAGGGATGTGATCATTCCCCTCTATTCTGCACTAGTGAGGCCACATCTGGAATACTGTGTCCAGTTTTGGGCTCCCCACTACAAAAAGGACATGGACAAATTAGAGAGAGTCCAGAGGAGGGCAACCAAAATGATCAAAGGGCTGGAGCACAAGCCCTATGAAGAAAGACTGAAGGAACTAGGCTTATTTAGCCTGCAAAAGAGAAGACTGAGGGGGGATTTGATAGCAACCTTCAACTACTTGAAGGGTTGCTCCAAGGAGGAGGGAGCTCGACTGTTCTCGGTAGTAACAGAGGGCAGAACGAGAAGCAATGGCTTCAAGTTACAGCTGGGGCGGTCCAGGCTGGATATTAGGAAAAACTTCCTTACTAGGCGAGTGGTGAAGCAGTGGAATAAGTTGCCTAGGGAGGTGGTGGAATCTCCATCTCTGGAGGTGTTCAAGTCCCAGCTGGACAAAACACTGACTGGGATGATCTAATGGGAGTGGTCCTGCTTTTTTTGGCAGGGGGTTGGACTAGATGACCTCGTGGGGTCCCTTCCAACCCTATGATTCTATGATTCTATGAAATGGACAAGTGATTCTACAGGCAGGTTTCAAGATAAGCTAAGACATGTGAGCTAATACTGAGGGATTTTAACTTCTCTGTTATCCTTTGGAGGACTATTAAAGCAAAACACAGTATGTCCTGCAAATTCTTAGCATGTGTAGGGGACAACTTTATGATCCAGAAAACTCAGGAAACAACTAGGAGGTCATCAATTTTGGGTCTGGTTTTGACCAACAGGGATGAATTAGCTGCGAATTTGAAAGTGATCTGGAATTTGAGAGGACATGATCATGACAGGATAGAAATTAAGATCCTATGGCAAGGAAGACATGAAAACAGCAAAGTAAAGATACTGGACTTCAGAAAGGTGGATTTCAACTGACTCAGAGAAATATAGGCAAGATCCCACAGCAGAGGCAGCTTTTGGGGTAGGAGAAGCAGGTGGCCACCTAGGGCCCTGAGCAGTAAGGGGCCCAGTAGCATTGCTTGCTTTGCCTAACTTAAAAACAGGCAGCCGGCTCAAGGGGTTGCAACACATCATCTGCGTGCCATGAGCCTGCTTTTGCGCTTCCAGAGGGAAGGGCAGGAGAGCAGAAGCCAGCCTCTGGGCTGGCTCGCCCCTTCCCCAGGGTAAGGAACAGCTGGCCGACGGACAGAGCAGGCCAGCCTAGAGGCCAGGCTCTGGTCTCCCACCCCTCCCCTGGGCTGGCTGTTCCGTCCTGGGGGTGGAGAGGGCCAGCTGAGAGACCCAGGGTGAGGGCGGGTTGCATAACAGGCAGGGGTGGAGAAGCGACCTGCTGGAGAGTTTCCACCACCACCACCCAGTCCCCACTTGCTGCACTTGTCTCTCTCTGTCTCTCCCCAGTGGGCCCCAGGCTGTTCGGCTTCCTGCTGTGCCTTTTTGTCCATGTGGTGAACATAGTGAGTACCTGCCACCAAGGCTCCCAGCCTCTGTTGCTTCTCCAGGGAGCAGATCTGAATGAGACCCCATTTGATAAAGGGCAGTGTGGAGCCACAAGGAGACTTCCAGGGTTTGTCTTCACCAGGGGGAAAGAGGTACATTGTTAATTTTTGCCAAGCTAGTCTTTGTCAAAATCCTAGGACAGTGCAGCTGCAGCACAGCCAATTAGAGGAAGGTCTACACTTAAAACCCTGCAGTAGATCAGATGCATAAATGTGGCTGTGGCACCACAGGGCTTAAGTGAGGATGTTCCTACGCCAGGGGTCAGCAACCTCTTCCAACGCCCATGCCCGCCCCTCCTTCCTAACTGGCAGCCTGTGCCAATGGCCACCTCTACCAAATTTTTTGCAGCTACCACCTGAAAATTCAGCAGGGGCCAGGACTGGAGTTGGGGTGGGGCAAGTCCACCAGGCATGCCACCAAAAGAAACTGCCCAGAGCAGCTCCTCTCTGTGGTGTGCCTGGAAACCAGCTTTGGGCAGTTTCTTTCCACAGCATGCCTGCCTGGGGAGGGATCCCTCAGGCGCTCCACTGAAAGGAGCCACTCTGAGTGGCTTTCAATGACAGGTATAGCAATTTTGGTGACACTGCAGAGGGTGCCATGTGCTGCTCCAGATGAGCTTGCATGCCACACTTGGCCCATGTGCTGGGGATTGCTGACCCCTGTCCTACACTGATAGGAGAGAACTGGCCTGTCAACAACAGTTATCCATCTCTGCCTGATAGGATTGGTTTGTCACTGGGAGCAGCTCTTCCATTGGCATAGTGCTTTCTACACACTGAGGACTGCCTGACCGGTGTGGAGTTTTGGGTGCCAACATAGGTCTGTAGTAGACTATCCCTTAGCTCAACCATGTTAAAAATAGACCTCCTTTGCATAGCGTAGACACGGCCTAAAGGTTTAGGCTTTAGTGAAGACTCGGATTGGTGATTGAATATTCTTAATGTTTAGTTCTGTGCTCAGACCACTAAACAACAGTTAGTTAATGGCCCAGCTAGAGGGGATAAGGGACGCTGTTATCATGAAATTTCTTCAAATTAAATAATAAATTCATAGAAATATAGGGCCGGCAGAGACCTTAAGAGGTCATCAACTCCAGCCTTGAAGGCAGGACTCATTAAACCTAGACTGTCCCTGACAGATGTTTGTTCAGCCTATTCTTAATAACCTCCAGTGACTGGGATTCCACAACCTCTCTTGGAAGCCTCTTCAAGTGTGTAACTATCCTTACAGTTAAAAAGCTTTTCTAATATCTGACCTAGATCTCCATTGCTGCAGATTAAGCTCATTACTTCTTGTCCTATTTTCAGTCAGGAGCATTGTTGTCCCCAAAAAAGGCTTGGGTCCCAGGCTCCACACCCTGCCATGCCAGAGGGAGTTGGGGGGAAGTCATCTGGCGGGTGGTCCCAGAACGGGCAAGGGGTGGGGCTGAGGGGGCCCACAATGAGCCTCTGCTTAGGGCCCCAGGTAGCCTAAGGCCACCTCTGTCCCATAGTAGTTAGAAGGAAAAAAGGTTGAAGGGGGCAGGCAATTCCTTAAAAATGTGACACCGTTGACTCACCATCAAGCTATTCGCTTACAGAGGAAAGATAAGAAAAGCCACAGGAGGCCAATGGGGCTGCACAAGGAACTTTTTAGCTATCTAAAAACCAAAAGGGATAAATACGGGAAAAGGAAGGAGGGGCATATCACCAAGGAATTACACATAGAATAGTGCGAATAGCTAGGGACAAAAATCCAGAAGACCAATGCAAAATATAATTTAGAGCTGAGAAGTAATGTTAGTGAGGACAAGAAGGGGTTCTTCAAATGTGTCAGACAAAAAAGAAAAATCAAGGATGATGCAGGTCAGATGCTTAATGGAGAACATTAGTTGGTAACAAAAGATGATCAGAAACCAGAGCTGTTCAATGCCTACTTTGCATCAGTCTTCTCACAAAAAATAACATGTGACTAGATGACTAGCAAAATTACCACAGACAATAAAGGGGAAGGAATGCACATCAGGATAAGTAAAGAACACATCAGATGTCTTCTAACCAATTTGAATGAATTCAAATCCCTGGGAACAGATGCTAGTCACTCAAAAGTAATGAGAAGAAATTTCAGAGCTGCTAGCAATAATATTTACAAACTCATGGATGACAGGAGAGGTCCTAGAAGACTGGAGGACTAATGTAACATTCATCTTTTAAAAGGGACAAAAAGGAAAACCCAGGAAACTTTAGACCAGTTGGTCTAAATGTGATACCTGAGAAGCTACTAGAGCAATGTATAAAACATTCAATTTGCAAATACCTGGAGGATGAATGAGTAGTCAGTAGCAAATAGGACGGATGTACTAAGAACAAATCATACCGAACAGCTAGATTTCCTTTTCTTTGACAGAGTAACTGGTTTGGTGGATAGAAGCAATACAGTGGACATATCATATTTGAACTTCAGCAAGGCTTTTGACACAGTCCCACATGACACTATGATAAGTAATCTGGAGGAATGTGGGTTTGACAAAGCTACCATTAGGTGGATACATAATTGGTTAAACAACCATGAACAAAGAGTAACTATTAATGGGAACATGTTATTTTGGAGGAGGTCTCAAGTGAGGCTCCCCAAGGATCTGTTCTGGGTCCATTGTTGTTTAACATTTTTATTAATGACCAGGGTACAGGAATAGAGAGAATACTGATCAATCTTGAAGATGACACAGATCTAGGGGTTGAGGGCTCCCAAAACTTTGGAAGATAGAAATAAGATTGAAAGGGATTTTGATAAATTGGAGAACTGGATTATAAGCAAAATGAAATTTAACAAAGACAAAGGTAAGGGGGAAAAACAAAATACATAAATGCAAAATAGGTGATACGCATTTGGCAGCAGCACTACTGAGAAGCATTAAGGAGTTGTGGTGGTTACAGCCTCAACATGAGTCAACAATGCAACATTGTTGCAAAAAAAAGCAAATGCAATTTCAGGTTACATTAAAAGAGGCACAGCATTCAAATCAAAGGAAATGAAAGTACTGCTTTACAAGGTTCTGGTTAGGCCTCAGCTGCAGTACTGTGCCCAATTTTGGTCACTACTGTGTAGAGAGGATGTGGAGAAACTGGAAAGGATTCAGAGGTGAATGACAAAGATTAACAAAGGGATGGAATGGCAGCCATATGAGCAAAGGCTAAAGAAACTGGGTCCTTTAGTTTGGAAAAGAGGAGGTTAAAGGGGGACATGGCAGCAGCCTTCAAATACTTGAAAGACTGCCATAACAAAGTTGTTCTCTGTAGCCACTGAGCTGGAGAAGAAGTAGTGGAATGGGGTCAAGCTACAGCATGACAGATTTAGTTTAAAACTTAAGGAAAAAATCATCACTGAAAAAATAATAGGACACTGGAAAGTTGTGGAAGCTCCACCACTTGAAGTTTTCAAAAAGAGACTGTATAGGATGGTTTAGACACAATAAATCTTGCATCATGGCAGGCAGTTAAACTAGAATAACCCTTGCAGTCTCTTCTAACCCTATGAGTCCATGAAGTTCAGCAAGGAAAAGCAACACATATAAGTAGAGCTAATGGGAAATTTCTGACATAATTTTTCTGTTGGAAAATACTAATTTGGCAAAATGTAAATATTTGACAGGGCTATGTTGATATAATCAAAATACCCAGTAAAAACCAGGGAGCTTCCCCTTGGATTTCCTAGCAGCTCACTTGCATGTGGTCTCCTGAAGAAGCAGGACACAGGAACCCTGAAAGGCAGGGATTTCCCTAACACTCCCCCCCACACCTCCCCTACCCCCCCAAATTTTCCAACACCCCCCAGCTAGTAACAGTGTTATACCAATTTACAGAGCACCCCAATACTCCCCCTACACCTCCCCTAATTTCAAGTCCTGGGGAAACTGCTGCTGGAAGGCCCAGCTCAAACCAGGGCTCTTACATTTTCTAGACGACGATGCATGGCAGACAGTCTGGAAATCTGAGAGCCTTGGCTCCAGCTGAACACTTAGAGTATATCCACACACAGTCTTTAAATCAAAATAATGTAGATTATTTCTACTTAAAAGATTGCAGGTTCACACTACTTTACCTTATATCAAGATAAGGAGCTCTCTTATCTTGCGATAAGGAAAGTCATTTTGACATAATAAAACCTAGTATTATATTAAAATGATGCTTAAATCAAAACTGTTATTTAAAAATAACGCTGTGTGGACGTGTTAAATCTATTTAATTGTTATTTCGATTTAGCTCTTTTGCCTTTCTCCTTCCCAGGGTGCTGTCCTTTTTCTATATATTGGGTGGGGGCATGGGCCTTCTAGGGACCATCTTGCCATACCTCCCATGGTGCCCCTCTCCTAAACTGAGCTAGCAAAGTCCTGCTAGTTTGATTTGAGTTTCTAGTGGGGACCTGTTAAATCGATTTAACTTAAATCAATTTAACTGCCTAAGTGTGGATATAGCCTTGGGCTCCTAGGTTCCCCTGGAATCTTTATCTTGAGCTGGTACTCTCAGGACTTCTGGGCTCTCTGCTTCTCAGTAGATGCCTGGCAAATGGAGTGCCGAGCATATCAGGAACCCTTGTCAATTTTGTTTAGAACATTTTTCTAAACAGACATTTTGGCTTACTCTGGATCCAAGGAACGTTTGCAAGTTTTCAGTCTGATGCAGAAGGAATTTTTTGGACATTTAAGGATTTCCCACAGAACAGGAATCCTGGTTCTGACCAGTGCTACATGCAGAGACATGGCCCATATGATCATTTAGATAGGGTTCATTCAAGTCAATGGGATTTTTCCCCCTGACTTCCACAGAAGCAGGAATACAGCTTCTAAATTGGACTGTGCACCAGGCCGGATTATTGTAGGAGCTATTGGGGCTGCATCCCCAGGTGCCAGCCTGAAGTGGGGGCCAGCTGCAGCCCAGAAAGCCCTGCCTTATCTGGCTATGCCGGCACAGTGCTGGTGGGGCTCAGGCACTGGCACTGGGGGGAGCAGGGCCCTGGGGCCAAAGGCTGTGGCAGGCCGCATCACTCTTGCCCTACCCCTGGGCTAGCTGGTTTTCCCCCAGGGATGGGGCCAGCCAACGATGTCTGCTGTGCTCCAGGGGACAGGCCAACTGATGCATGGGGCAGCCTCTGGCACAGCCCTCCAGGACCCAAAGAGCTGTTGTGCCACTGTGCCAAGGCCCCGTGTCTCAGACTGGTGTGGCCGGCCCCCTGAGGGTCCCAATGTGGAGGCCCAACATTGCTCCCTAGAGGGCCGCCATGAGAGGCCACACTCTACAACAGCTGGCCCCATCCCAGATCACAAAGCCCACATACTGACTGGCCTCACACCCTGGGGCAGACCAGCCCGCCTGGAGGCGGGAGTGACATGGCTTCTGGCACGAGGACTATGGCCCACCCAACCCTCAGGCCATGGTGGTGAAGGCTGGGGCACCCGGCAAAGAGAGCTGGGGCCTCAGGGAGTCCCAGGCCAGGGACCCCACAAAAGTGGGTAGCCCAAAACCCCTTAATCTGGCTCTGTCTGAGTGGACAGCATATTATGACACAGAAGGCCCAGGCACATTCTAAAGCCTAATGGCCTAGACCTTGAATCTGAACAAAATGTGTTAGGAAGTGAAAGAAACAGTCCAGGGGAAACACCTAGAAAGCATGGTACAGATAATACTTTTCCCTTTATTGGTAGCAGTTTGCTCCAGAGCACAGAGAATAGGCCTGGGACTCAGGAGACCACATTCTATTCCCAGGTCTGCAACTGAGTGACGCTGGGCAAATCAGTTCAACTCTCTGTGCCTCCATTTCTCTGTCTGTGAAATATGGAAGATGAGTTTTATGTCTTTTTGTAAGCATTTTGATAACTATGGTTTATTATTGGTGGAGCTTGCCAACAGTTGAAGGTTGCTTTTAGATCCCTGTTTGCGCCAAGATTTGCAAGCAATGTCAAGAAGATCACAACCCGTTCACTTGGGTGTGCACTTGCCACAGTTAGCCATGCCTATGTGATCTCCAAATTGGATTACTACTATACACGACAGTATACATGTGGCTAGTTTTGCAGACCACCTGGAAGCTACAATAAACATTGTATGTGGCTGCGCACCAACATAGCCGCATAAGCTGCTGGGAGTAGTATGCTACAACACTCCACTGATCCTCCATTGCATGTGTGTGCAGTGATGATGTCACTGTTCTATAGAGTCCAGGCTACTGGCAAGACTGCCATTCTCGCTAACAGTTAACTATCAGATTAACTGGATTGCTCCTGTTAACAATCCCTAGATCTGAATGACAGGACATTCTCAGCAGCATCCTCCATAGAGGAACTTCCTCCAAGGTCTAAGAGCCCAAGTTTGTTGGTTGCTATGGCACAGTGGAATGCACATCAATTTTCTCAGATGTTTGCTGTAACAATTGTTAGATCACAACTGCCCTCTCTACAGAGCCTATCTATACAGCTTAACTTAGGGTATGTCTATACCGATGGAGGCAAAATTGCCACCGTCAGTGCAATCTTCTGGGCACAATTCAGCGGTTTCCATCCATTCTTAATTCAGCCCTGGAACTGGAGTTGCTGTAAGCCAACTGCAAAGCATTTGCAGTCAGCTTACCCTAATGTGTAGGACCTAGTTAGAGAGTTGTCAGGAGCTACTCAAGATATTTCTCGTACCTTGCATATGTCTCGTCAACTGCTGCCAAGAAATGCAGCAAGTATAGACTATGGTTTAGGGTGTGAGAGTTAATGTGATGTAAGCAAATTAATAATAATTTATTATTATAAATAGGATAATGTTTAGGAGTAAGAGAAAGAACTATTACTTACAAAAATGCTAACTGGCAAATGAGAAAGCATAGCTTGATCGGTATATATTTGATTTTCTATTAGAATTCAGGTAAGTGGCTGGCCCCCTGGCAGCCTCCCTCATGTTGCCTCATTGTTCCCACATCACATTCCCTGTTCATGACAAATCAAATTCCTCACTTGCTGATAACTAGCATTTAGCCTCTTTTGCTTCTGTTGGACTTATTTTCTACTGAGCTAATATTTATTAAAATGCCAAATTCTAAGCTCCATAATATGCGTAAATAGAGCTAATTCCACCAAACTCAATGGAATTTCTTTAGGTTTACACAGACAGAACCAAGATTAGAATTTAGCTCATAGGTCATATCATTTACCTAGTTCTTTCTTAAATTCTTCATCGACTGAGTTAGGTTTCTAGGGCAGTGATTCCCAAATCTTTTCTCAGCCATGGCACACCTTACTACCTTTCATCATTTTGAGGCACAACACAGTATAGTCTCTATGTGAACTCATTAATATTCATCAGCCAATCCAGAACTGAGTAGTTTTTTCAAAAAATTCTGTGGCACAACTGCTCAGGTCTGATGGCACACCTGTGTGCCATGGCACACTGGTTGAGAAACACTGTTCTAGGCTCAGGAGTGGATTTCCTTTAAAAGGTGGTATAAGCTCCCTGAGAGATTTATTCAAGCTCTCACAACTCAAAAATCTAATTTACATACAGCTTAATTGCTCAACAAGTGTTTATAATAGCTAATCAGAAAGAGAAGAATGTAGCCTATCATCCAAAACATCAAGGTGCTTTCTAGCATACAGCCCAGCTCCAAAACTAATGTGGGGGAGAACCTAGAGAAATCATTTGCTTTCTTGTTTCCATCCATTCTTAAACCTTCCTGCAACCTAATAAGAGTGGGTGCTTAGGCTGAGAAATCTCTGCAATCATTTGCCATAGATATAGCTATGAAATAATTTTCATAGAGCTTTTGATGATGGTGTCTTAAAATATTTGCTCCTTCATATTATTATACAGAATATATTTCTCATGCTTTGGATATCCTTCCCCTAAGTTTTTTTTTTTTCCTGTGCATTTTGCCATGCAAGAAGCATTGATTAATGTGAATGTTTTAGCTGTAGCTGTTGTTTGTGTATAAACTTTTGTTAAAACAAGTACTACAGAATAAATGACCTTTATACAGACACCTATTAAGGCACTAAAAGGCTTGGCTACATTCATCTGAGACGCGTATACATAACGATTGGAACAATAAAGGGATCAGCAGCTGCAAGGGGGTTGAATTGAATTCTTTAACAATAGAAAAGTTTTCAGGCCCAAATACCAGCAAAGAGAATTTTTTGCAGATAATCCAAGAGAAAGAAAATAATAAAAAAAAAATGCTAGCCAACTTTGCAGCAGTTAGCATAAGGTTGCCATCTGAAACATGTCAGCTTAAGAGTAGCCCATAGTACCATTCTTTTACACAGCCACAGTATTCAGAACTGTTTCCCCAAATAATCCCAGATGGCATGCCACAAAATTTCAATTCATTTTAAAAGCTTTCTTTGCTGTTATTATGTGATTGAAAGTGCAAAAGCAAGTTGCCATTCTCATGGCACTATTTGCATTGGCTATTATTCCCTAAAATCCCCTTTAAACAGCTACATTGTCAGCCCATAGGCCTCATTTAGGACTACAAAAAAGCCCAGATTAATTCGATTAAAGGGAGAGCCAAGTACAAAATGCACTTTTCAAACTGTATCAGAGTAGGTTCCCTTTACAGATCGCTGCATGGCAAGAGCAGTGGAAAAAAAAATATCCCAACTGAAATAAACCTTGAGCACAGACAGAAATAGCTATGTATGGCTCATATGCAGCTTTTGGGGATCCTCCATCCTAAAGCTCCTATTAAAAATTATTAGAATGAAATATATTTAAAGACAGACTCAAAAACTGAGTAACCAGCATCAGTCTGTACTTTTGGCTTTCTGCCATGACTTACAAGTGACAGTTTGATGCATTGCATGAGTTACCTAGCCAGCTATAAACATTTCTGAAGTCTCTAGGCACTGGAATTTTTACAGAATTAACTACAGTTTTCAAGAAATTTTCAAGCAAGTATAGGTCCCCTCCACACACACCCCAGGCACATTTAATCACCACACAAGAAAAAGAATTAGCAAGACAGAGGGGGAAAAGGCAGCTATCATCATTTTTATAAAATAGCATTTTAAAGTTCAAGTTAAACCCTCTGAAGTTAATCATAATATATGCCTATATTTCTACAGCCAAATTGACTGTAGTGGTTGTATAAGCTCACCTGGGCATCTGGAGGTGGGAATGAGGCTGAGGTGAGCAAAGCCGATGATTTGTCTCTTAGAGAAGCCCTTTTGGATGTCTGAGCATGGTTATCCGCTGCTATCTCTTGTCTCTACTGGAGGTTGCTAGTGGTGTTGCCCTTGGTTCTCTTACACTCACTCTGAAGCTGTTTCTTCAGCAGCTGCTTTTGTGTACTGAGAAGAACACTTTGCAGAGGAAAGAACTGCTGCACAAAGGTAGAACAACCAAATGTGCGAAGTGACATGTGCAGATGCCTGTTAAGGGACAGGTTGGGCCAAGAGAGACCTGCTGGAAAACAGAGCTGCTTGTGCAAACATTAAAGTCGTTGACTATCACATGGATGTGGTAGAAGTTTTAGTTAGCCATTTCCATCTGATCTTTGGCTTTTTAATCATTACTGAGTAAGTTTATGTGATATTATCTGACTTTTTTTACTTCATAAAATAAGTGTTTTGTTTTGTGTTAAACTTTTGAAAAAATAAATGCCACATTTCAATGGAGAATTGCTACTAAATAGCCTGTACAAAGAAAAATGGCCATTAAATTATTTGCACTATATTTAATCTGCACTATATTTGATGTATATTTAATATTTAAGTTTTTGTGACACCTCCACTACATTAAAGTGCTAGCCCTGACTTTGTTCTTTCAGTTTTGCCAACATTGTTTTGTGTGGGTGATGTTGTGGGCAGGAAGAGAAGAGTAAATGTAAAATTAAAATTAAAATGGTTTTATTTTTAAACTATTGTGGTTACATTGGGAAACAAATGGCATATTTGCAGTTAGAAATGTGTGTCTGTATGTAGGACTGAGTTAGACTTTATAAACAACTATGTAAACTCATTTAAATGAGTTAAATGTGTGTGTCTCTTCACAGGTCTGATGTGTATCCCTTCAGGTGCTTGCTTATCTTTCTTCTGTCTATCAGATCCCTGTGGAATTTTTTACACAATGCTGTAACAAAATCTCACGTAAGAGGCTGCTCTTTTCTTTAAATATAAAATACAATAATTTCAATAAACATTTGTTCTGGCTATTCCTCAAATAGTATATGAATTACTAGAAGTCATAGCGCTAAAGACCACAGGAGTAAGGGTGGTTTACATGAAGCAAAATATAATATTGAGGCACTTTTGATGAGATTTTTTATTTCAACAGAAGTAGTCCCGAGTATTGTGAACTTTTATTCATTTGCTTCACTATTACAATCTGCTAGGACTACTGACGATAGTAAAATGACATGTCTATGAGGGCTGGCAGCACTGGGGTGCTTAGTGGAGTCTCTTACTGGCTCCAGATCTCTGCAAGATGCTGGGCACTACGTTTTCCTTTCCCAGCAGGTTGAAAATGAGCTCTGGTGTCTGGGCTCAGAAAAGATCAGTACCAAAAATGTCAGACTTTTCTATCATTTAATCCTGTTCCCATAAGGCATGAATACCTCTGTTCTGAGTTGTTCAGGTTAATTTAGTTTTTCAGATAGTATGCTAGAATGTTATAGTAGAGTGAAATTGGAAAAAATGGAGGCAGCGTGGGGTTTTCCTTTGACTGGGTGCTTTGAGGACTGTATGTGTGCTAAAATAAAGTGACAGAGCCTGATTCTGATCTTACACCAATGCATATCAGGAATTACTCCTTTGAGATCAGTGGAATCACACCGGCACACATGGATCTGACTCAAACCTATTTTGGTTTCAAATCCAGTAATTTTAGTCTGATTTAATTCATGCTTTCCCAAAATCCATCAGTAGATCCAGCACTAAGTTCATCCTGATCTTGCGAACTTTTGATTATCTGCGCTGGGGATACCCATTATTTTGTTTCTTTGTGATCATTGCTGAAACAAATCTTTTTAGAAAATTATATTTCCGGGTCTCCAGTTTCCTTTGACTGGCTATGTATTCCTTGGTATTTTGTGAAAGGCCCTTCACCTGAGAAATCCCTCTGCTTTGCAAAAGATGGACTTATACCAATTTCTTTGAGTTTTCTCCTCCTGTAGACTTTTCATAGCTGAGTAAAATATCTTCAAACTCAATAATCAGAATGGGAAGTCAGTACAAAATGTGGTCATCAGTTCCCCTCAGAGATGTCAGAAGTCTAAGTAAACTTCTGAAAATACTAACAGTATTCTCATAAGAAATTGCTAGTAAATAGCTATAAGCCACCATACAACACTCATCACTGTGTGTGTTACCATGTATACTCCCCAGTTTACAACCTCACTTTGAATGTGTAGTTTGTGTATTATTATTTAGTTGTTATTCCTTCCAGAATATATCTGGAAGATGGCCCCTGCCATAAGAAATGTTGCAATGGCGTATCTCTCACATCCAAGCTACTATGTTACAGTGATTAAAATAAACAAGGAATCTGTGGCACTTAAACATTAACAAATTTATTTATTGCATGAGCTTTAGTGGGAGAAAATCCCACTTTGTCAGCTGCTTTGTGGGAGTGGGAAAGGTTTGATTTTGTTAGGCTGAAATGTGGTAATGGTTGCCATCAGCAGTTTTTTGATCTACAAACAACTGTGTAGATGGTTGAAGTTGGTGGATAATCTGTGGGTTGAATCCATCTTGGCCACCACCACCTGGAAATCTCCAGAAAATAAACAATATGTTAGACTGCTTCAGAACTAGTAAAACACACTCCCACGTTACGTACCAATGACTTTTACTCTCCTGGCTTACTCACTCCCACATTTGCAACCAATAACAGGGAACAAACAGCAATTAAATTAAATTAAAACAGGAAAGGGAACTTCTCACTGCGTCAGCCAAAGAGGAGAGAGAGTTGTGGGAAGCACTGTACACCAAAGTCAGAGTGAGAAGTGGGAGCTACCTTCTGCTTCTAACAAAGGGTAGGGAGAGGTAGCTATGCTTTCACACCCTGCTCCACACCATCCTGCATTTCCCCCATTGTTTTATTTCCTGAGGGTGAGGATGATTAAACCAGAAATACGATTATGTTAAAGCAGTGAATGCCAAACTGTGGTCCACAGACCCCTGGGGGGCTGCAGGTGGTCTGTGGACAGGGTGGGATCTGGAGCCAGAGGCCAATGGGGTCTCTGATGGCCAGGGAGCCCCAGCCTTCTGGCCAGCCAGCAGGGAGCTTCCCTCAGACTGGGAGTTTTTAAAACTCCCACCCTGAGATGCATGCTCAGAGTAGTCTGGGGAGCAGCCAGGTGACCCCAGCTCCAGTTGCCATGTAAGGGGTGGGGAAGGAACTGTGGGGGGGGGGTTGGGGGATGCAGAACCAACATGGGGGGGATGACGGAGAACAGGCTGGCACAAAGGGAACGCTGGGGGTTGGACAGGGAGCCATGACCACGGTGGCTCCCAGCTCGGGGGTGGGGGGCCAAGGCCACAGCCGACTTCTTGCTCTCCGGGCAGGGGCAGGAGACCATGACTGCAGCCTCCCCCTCTCCCTGCATGGAGAGCAGCAGGCCACATTCTGCTCCATGTAGGCCAGATGCCACGCGTGGAGGCACTGCCGCACCCTGTTCAACCAAGGGGACCATGGCCTTCCTTTTCCCTGTGAAGGGGGGGGTCCTCAGCCTTAAAAAGGTTGAGAACCCCTATGTTAAAGGATATATACAAAAAATGAAATGAATAACTAGTGTGGCAAACAAACTACAGCAGGCCCCTCATACACGGCTTGTTGAAATATGGCAGCAGCCAGACACAATGAATGAAGAAGGATCGTCCACTGGCTAGACTGATAGCAAGATCTGGGGGACTTGAGTTCAATTTCCTTCACCACAAAAGGCTTCATTTGCACCTTCGGTAAAGTGTCTTTGTCTCTAGGTCCCCATCTATGAAATAGGGATAACATCTCCCTGGCTGAGAAGAGCATAATTATGGAAAAGACTGTGATGTGGTCAGCAACTGTGAGAACTGGAGCAATGTAAGTATCCTGGTGAAGCCTGGTGTTGTTGATGCAAACACGTCCTGCATCCAGTCTTCCCATGACAGCCCTTCTCTGGAAATTGTGCTCTAATGCAGTGGTTCCCAACCTTTTCTCTGCCGCGGCACACCTTGAGACCTTCAAATTTTTTGAGGCACACCACCATTAAAAAACTCATGAATATTCAAATTAACTTACATTATGATTATTCATGAACCATGGCACAGTGTTTCAGAAATGCTCCTATGTGCAGTAATAGGGGTAGCAGGGGTGGCAAAACACGGGAGATCAGGAGTTGTGTGCAGTAGCAGGAGTGAGTGTGGGGAGCACAGCAGGGGAGGGGTGGCAAAAGAGGACAAGTGGAGCCATGTGGGAACAGCACAAGGGTGGCAAGAGAGGAGAGAGGAAGGGAGAACAAGAGCGGCTTTGTGGGGGGTCAGGGGGAACCAAGGGAGTGGGAAGGTAGGGCAGGGGAGCATGGCACAGCACCCACTTCCCCCTTCTCCACAGTGGCTGCCTGCCCCCCCAGGGCAAATCCTCACCCCACTGCTGCTTCCTCCCACCCCAGTGGGTCCCGTCCTCCCAACCCCTTGCCCCCTGTTGCCTGTGATGGACCCTCCCATCACTGCAGGGGCCAGAACTAGGCCTCCAGCCCCCCACTATAGCCCCACAGCCACCCCATAACCCCAGCTACACACCCTTTGCTACACAGCCACTCCCACCCACCTCTGCCCCCCCACACACAAGCAACCCTCCCCCTGCAAAGCCCTTTATTGGCTCATTCCCCACACTGGTCCCACCCACTTTTTCTTTTTCTTGTTTGTGGTTTGCATGCTCTGCCGTCAATCAGATTTCCTTGGCCACCAATTAAATCTCTGACAGCATGGCATGGGAACTGCAAACAAGACAAGGAAGAAGTGGGCAGGGAAGTCAATCAAAGGCTGGAATGCTGACAGACTGACAGTGAGGGGTGACTCTCCAAGCCCCAGCCTGCTGTGACAGAGATTGATTGGCTTTCAGATCACAATCAGAGTTGAGCTCAGATTGACTGGAGTGCTTCCTTGTTCCCCTGTGCTGCTGCTGACACAGATCACAGCAGCAGCTGCAGCTACGGATTGCACCCTGGGCAGATAATAGAATCAGCATCCACGGGTAAATCTGCAGCAATGGGCCTGCAGTTATCCACACCTGGGGAATCCGCAGGGCTCTACAGATGGAAACTGCCAGGTGCTGGGATTCTGTTGTCTCTTTATGCTGCTGCACCCCACCCCAGAGAGGGCTTCATTTCCGTGCAGAGGCCTCCTGCCTTGGGGAATGACACTGCTGCAAGTGGGAGGTGTGTAAGATTCCCTAAGAACAGGGAAGACTACCCTCCCTTCCCCCAGAGCATATAATCCCCACTGTGACCCACTCCCTGACAATGCTCCTGACCCACAGCTGTAACCAATACACACCACTGTCCTCCCAGATCTTGGGAGAGAACCCAGGGGCTGACTCCTAACCCTGCCCAATGTGTAAATCAGTGAGAGGAGCACAAGCCTTTAAAGGCCATGAGTCTTGCATCTCTGCAGTGTGATGCACAGCAGCGCTCCAATCTTGGTTTGCTTAGTGCCTGGTGCAGCAGGGCTCTGATTTATGTCCACATCTGGGCAGAGCCTAACAGAAGGGTGGTGTTAATGGTGAAGCCCTGATCTTGGCCAGGACAACGTAGTGCTATGGTAACCTACAAAGTATCCATTTCCATGTGGAAACTGCACATGCCAGCACCCACAGATGGATCATTTCACAGATGGGACCCCTCGGGCTCCATATGCTCAAGTGCCCCCTGCGGCTGAAGGTGAGGATCCCAACTCCATGGCAAGCAATTCTGGGATGCCCCATATCCTGTACTTGGCACCCCAAGCCCTGTGCCCCAGATATCCTATGCCTGGTGCCCAGGGTTGTTGCATCTCCAGGCTTGACTCTGAGACTACAAGTTTTAATTACTTACAGGTTTTATATTCAAATCTCCAGGTGATTAATGGGCAACCCTGCTGTGCCCAATACACCCTTAGTGCCATACACCCCACACTCTCTCAGTCAGTGCATGCAATAGTTGTAAATGAACAAAAGTTAACTATAGAATTGTTTGTTTTAATGTACACCATAAACATATAATCATATGACTAGCCCATCAGCCAATATTGCTACAGGGACTGTCCCTCTGGTAGTGGCAGAGGGTCTCTGCCCATCCCACTAATACAACATGTACGTACTGCAGAGGTCATTAATCGCTCTGCTCACTAGAGCAAAAATTAGAGGGAATGTGGGTTGTGACATGTTAACAGCACAGGCTCTGCCCGATGCGTGCCTCCTGGTAGCGTTCTTGGGGATCAGCTCAGGTGGTCCCCTCTGGGTCACTGGTGCTCCATCTCTCACAATGCAGCTCTCAGTCCTCTGACCAAGTCCCACAAGCTACTCAGCCCTTCAGCTGAGTGCCTTAGTCTGTGCATACACACACCCCTTCCAGGGGAAAAGTCCCACTCTCTGGTCATTACTTCACTTTCTCAGTGACCAGAGAGGCCTCCCAGTCCAATAACAGACCATTCCACTGGGCTGCTTTCTTCACAGCCCCTCAGTCCAGTCCAGGCCCTCACCTCTGGGTCACTCCCACAACCAGATCCAGTTGTCCCACCAGAACCACTGCAGCCACCTGGGCCACACCAGCCCCTCATCTCCTGGACCACTGTCTGGAACTCTGCTGCCTTCCACATCTTCAGAACACCAGCAACCTGGTTAGCACCAAGTGGCACACTGTGACCTTTCCAGGTGCTGATTTCCTCAACCAGACAGACAACCTTCCCCTTTGAGCTTCTCAGGCAAACTGCCATAGCTGGGGCCTGCAGCTCCCTTATATAGTGCCTGCTGGTTCCTGGTTGACTGCCAGCCTACTCGCAGCCCATTGGCTGCAGCTCCCTGTAAAAGTCAGTGTGGGGGCAACTGTCCTGTCACAGATTTATACAGCAATATATTTTTTTATGAGTTGATAGAATGTTTGGGTTATAAAAATGGTATTTGGGGTGAGCCAGAAAGATGGGGAATCACTGTTATAGAGATGGCTAGATTAACTGGCATGGAGGGCCCTGGCTGTCCCCCACCATGGGCCCCACCACCACCTGGACCCCTGCCTCCCCAGCATGGAGGCCTATCAGTGGGGGTGGACTGGGGTCAAAGGGTGCTCCCAATCCAGCCCTACTCCAGCCAGTCTGGCCCAGGGGGGGCTGGCTGGCATATGGCATGGCCCCAAGTGTAGCCCCCCCCCAAGCCCACTGTCCCTAGAAGTCTGTGCTGGAGTGGAGTCCACACCAGCCATCTCTGCCCCCCAGGCAGAGCAAACAGGTCCACCCTGCTCCATCCCTGGGTGTAGCCCAGCCAGACTGGGGCAGGTCAGAAGCACAGAGCCCAGCCACAGTCTCCAGGGCCAGCAGCGCTCTTAGGGTTTCCTGCTTTGTAACTGTATCCCAGACTCTAGGTGCACCTAAGTGGATCAAGAAATGCAGATTCCAAGGGAGCTGAGCTCATGTGACTTGCTTCCTTTGGCTAAAGGGCCCCTGACAGGGAGGGTTAGGGTCTAGGAGGTGGAGGAGGTCACTCCTTGCTAACCATTAGAGCAGTGGTTCCCAACCAGTGTGCCGGAGCAACACCCGAAGTGTGCCATGAGCATCCCCAAGAGCTGGAGTTAAAGTTCCCTCCCTGCTCAGCCCAGCCACCTGGGCTGTGTAGGGCTGGGAAAAGGCAGGGTTTAAAGTAATGGGGAAGGCACCAGAACACAGTTCCGGGGCCTCTATTTTGAGGCAGGAAGCCTTCTGGTTCCCCTCAAAATAGAGGAAGGCACTGGAACACAGAGTTCCAGGAGTCCCCCTAAAAATAGTAGGAACAGCCAAAACGCACCGTTCAGGTGCCTCCACCTTAAACCTGGCTCCATCTTATGCCAAGCCAACAGACAGCTGTGGGAGGCTGGGAGTGTGTGAATCTCCCCCTGCAGGGCAGAGCAGCTCCTGTCAGCCAGCCTGCAAACAGCCCAGGTAAGGGCTTGGGGGGTGATGCTGGGGGTTGTGTGGGGCAGGTGTGTGTGTGTAGCAGAGGTGGGTGGGAGTGGATGTGTAGCAGAGGGTGTGTGGCTGGTGTTGTGGGATGGCTGGTTGATGGGGGGGTGTAGCTGGACAGTGGGTGGTTGTGGGGGGGGGGTGTAGTTGGGGGCTGGAGGGTCCATCACAGGCAGAAGGGTGCCAGGGGAGGGGAGGACGGGACCCACTGAGGTGGGAGGGAGCAGCAGTGGGGTGAGGACTTGCCCTGGGGGGCAGGCAGCCACTGTGGAGAAGGGGGAAGTGGGTGCTGTGCCATGCTGCCCTGCCCCTACCTTCCCACTCCCTTGGTTCCCTCCTGACCCCCCACAAAGCCACTCCTGTTCTCCCCTCCCCTCTCCTCTCCTGCCACCCTTGTGCTGTTCCCCACATGGCTGCCTTTGTCCTCTTTTGCCACCCCTGCACTGCTGTGCTCCCCACACTCACTCCTGTCACCGCACACGACTCCTGACCTCCCCTGTGTTGCCACCCCTACTCTGCTACCCCTACTATCCCACATAGCAGCATTTCTGAAACAGTGCCATGGTTCATGAATAATCATAATTTAAGTTAATTTGAATATTCATGAGTTTTTTAATGGTGGTATGCCTCAAAAATTTGAAGGTCTCAAGGTGTGCCGCGGCAGAGAAAAGGTTGGGAACCACTAGATTAGAGACTGGCTTGTCACTCTCACTTGGTCTGAGAGGGAACACAATAGTACCATCTAGTGGCCTCTGATACACTATTGTTGGGAATGACTAGGACACTGTCACGTTTGCATTGGAAAGATTTGTCTGGGCACAGAAATTGAATATTTCTGTTCAGAGTGGATGAGAATCAATACTACATCAGGTCTTTGGTGAAAATTCTTGTTTGAGTCAAAAAAATTCCACAAATATTCTCCAATATTTATTAAAAATATTCTGTTTCTACAAATTTTCCTGTCAGAAGCATACTGAGTCTCAGAATATTTAGAAATCAAGAAATGAGGTGAGAACACACTTAAAGTAATTCCTTCAAAGTATCAAACACAGTCAGAAATTTTAACAAAAAGCTGCCACTTGTCCAAATCGTTTTAAATAACAAATATGCCTATGTACTGAATGTGACACTTTTGTAATACTTACATTTTTGTAGTTATTCAACCAGCTCTACCATAAGTATATATTTATTTAGCTTTCACTCCTTTTAATGAGCCATCTGATTTCTTCTGCTGTAGATACTGATCACAAGAGAAGGAAGAAAAACAAATTCCGCAAACCCAAAATCTGTATTAGCTAACCATGGATGTGCAGGGAGGGGTGTTGTATTAATTTGAAAAGTTAAAAGATTTAAAGGTGTTATCAACTGTTTGCCTATCCACCATAAGAGCAGCAATGCAAAGAGCTCCCGGGGGGCGGGGGGGTGTTTGTTTTTCTCTGCAGAGATCTTGCTTTACTACATTTCTCAACAAACACCCAAAGCATTCATTTAAAAGTTGGAAATTGATTGATCAGCCAAAAGAATGAATAAGAAATTAAAACGAACATTTAGATTGTACTGAAAATTTAAAGATTAGGCAAAACAAACTCAAAACCTTTAAAGTCTCTCTCCTTTCAGAAGCAAAATATCACTCTTATTTTCAAGACAACCTTCCTTTGATGAAAAGTAAAAGTTTAACTTTACTTTTAGTCCTGATGTGTTATGGATATTTACTTCCCCTATTTCTTAGGGCTAGTCTTCCCTAACAACAACAAATTCACCACCATCAGTGCCAACTTCCTGATCTACTGATTGGGTCCATGAAGACCTGTGAAGCTGATCAGGAAGTCAATCCCTGAAAGTCACTCCCGTAAGCAGTGTAGTGCTGAGTCGAATGGCGGCCCCTCCCTTCAGCTGAGCACAATGGACAAACGGGGTTAGGCAGTCCAACTCAGGTACACAAGTTATTTTAAATAGCTTGCATATCTCTGTTTGGCTGCCTCCAATAAAAGGGAGCCAGTGTAGACCTGCCTGCCCTTAGACAAACACAAGGTGTAGGAAAGAGAAGATAGAACAGGTTGGGGAAATACTGCTTTTGTTGATGTCTTTAGATGCTGGATGGTTGGTCAATCACAAATGAATGCTATTGCTGGCAGGTTGAAAACAACACTTGGTGCTTCAACTCTAGTTCACATTCTGGGCAGGGACATAATGTCCTTGAGTCTTTTCTCCTCAGAGTGGGTAGGCTCTGGTGGATGCTGTTTAAGGCTGAGGGAGGGAGG
Source organism: Podocnemis expansa (assembly GCA_007922195.1). Taxonomy (NCBI): domain Eukaryota; kingdom Metazoa; phylum Chordata; order Testudines; family Podocnemididae; genus Podocnemis; species Podocnemis expansa. The sequence continues at coordinate 8,495,462 of ML682013.1, read as the reverse complement.
GAGAGAGAAAGAAAGGATAACAGAAAAGAAATAGTAAGTCAGAAAGTAACAACAAAGAAAAGAGGCAAAAACAATCTGATGCATCTTTGCAGGGCTGGGAATTAGAAGGACCTGATGTCATGATCAGTTTTTGTCACGCACATGAATATAATGTTCTTTAAATAAAAGCAAGGCCAGCCAGGCTTACTCCTGTAAGAAAGTCTTCAGTCTTGTCTGCTTTTTGTACCTTAGGGCAAAAGAACAATGAGACTAACTTTGATGCAAAGTGGGATGGGATGGGGTGGGAAGAAAGAGACATGTTTTTCAATTTTTTTTTCCTAAGAAGCACAGAAAAAGGGGAAATGGGCAGCATACTTTATCCCCCTTGTTATTTTGTCTACCTGTTAGGCCTAATATCAGTAACACTGATTTTGGTCCTTTAACTTCTGACTCCATGTCTTCTGTTTATACCATGTATGATCTCAACAGCCCCTGGACCATATCAGCAGGTTCTTTGTATTTGGACTAAGCCAGATTCGGTCTCTGGTCATCATGCACTTGTTTATAACATTCCATTCTTGAACATATCTTTCATAGGTAGTTTTCAAGTAGGCAAAAAAAATGTGGTGTGATATTCATCAGTGTAAATGAGGACAAGTGGGGAGAATACAAAGTTCTTGGTTTTGTTTTGGGGGACTGTGTGCCTTCAAATTTGCCAGAGCAGGCAGAATGACTATCCTGGCTGGGTCAGAATTAGGTCTCACAGGCATCAGGCACATTCGTTAGTTATTTGATGTTATTTAGGTTTCTTCCATTGCGGATAAGTAGCCTGCCAGTGTCAGGATACAACCTAAATCATTGGCTGTATTCACACACAGATAGTTATTTAGAAACAAGTTGTGTCGAAACAACTTGTTTCGAAATAACCCCTTACTTCGAAATATCTTATTTCGAATTAACAAAATGTTAGTTTGAAATAAGGAAAAACGTGGGAAACGAAATAGCATGTTCGCACTGTGAACTTGCTATTTCGTTTCCTGCTGCAGGGGGCTGCAGTACCCTGGGGGTGAGCCGCTGCTGCGGCTCACCCTGCAGCCCAGAAAGGGGGCTGCAGCCTCCGGCAGGGTCGGGGGCGGTGAACCCCTGTCAGGCGGCTCAGCCCGCAGCCCGGGCTGCTCCCCTGACACCGCAGGCGGGTCAGGGGTGCCGGGCTCAGCCCGCAGCCCGGGCTGTGGGCTGAGCCTGGCACCTCCAACCCCCCGGAGGTGTCGGGGAGCAGCCCAGGCTACGGGCTCAGCCCCACGCCCCCGACACCCCGGAGATGTCTGGGAGCAGCCCCTGCTGCAGGCTGAGCCATCCCGCAGCAGAGACCCCCTGCCCCCGGGGGCTGAGGGACAGCCCTCAGCATCCTGGCCAGGGTCCTAAGGGTTCCCTGGCCAGGGTGCTGAGGATCCAATGTTGTTTCGGAACACTTTGTTCCAAAACAACATGTTCACACTGTGTTGTTTTGAAACAACGGTTGCAAAACAACGTTGTTTCGCCCAGAAACCAGGTTTAAGTTGTTTCGAAACAACTGTGCGTCGTGTGAACATGTTTTTTTTTTGTTTTGAAACAACGAGGTTGTTTCGAAACAAAAGTGCTGTGTGAATACAGCCATTCTGAAAGTAGAACCAGTGAGAACTCAAGGGTGAGGGAGGAGATTATAAATAGGAATGGAAACCACGCTAGAGGAGGTTTGGCAGCAGGAGTCTACCACATGGTTGGAAAAGATCTGCTGTACGATTGTGTAGCAGGGATGTTCCCAGTTGTTGATTTAGACTGCAGGCTCCCTCACCACACTGGAGAAGTCAGCCAAACCAGAATTACTGCAGACTGTCATTTCAGAGACTCAAAGGCAGTTTGAAGGAGACTGAGGGACTATCACTGTTTCCTTGACTTAAAACAAACCAGGAGTGTGCTCAACAGAGGGCTTGGACACCATTCCACAGACACTGAGAAAAATAATTCTTCCCAATGTAGACCTTTTGGGGAGTGTTTGTATGTGTGCCTGTATCACTACATTTTTTTCGCTTGAAGTTGTCATAGTGAGTATTGAAAAAAGGTGGAGGAGGAAAACACCTCAAAATGCTGTCTTTAAGACAGTTATTGACAATATTCACCACTGTTTCAGGTAAAGTGTTATATATTTGACAAGTCCCAGAGGGGCAGCTGTGTTAGTTTAGTTCAGCAAAACAAACCAGCAGTCTTGTGACACTTTTAAAGACTAACAAATTTATTTATCACATGAGCTTTCACCTATGAAATATTATATTATATTGGTTCCTACCACAGCAGAAAAGTGTAAGCAAAAATACAAGAAAGGGAAAGATATACCTGATGTTAGCATATTACCTTCCCCAAACTCATTACACAAATAACACCATGGGGAAATCAATTCTGAGTCAGGGCAAGCTGTGTTTTCAGTATTGCCTCTTTGCATAGTTGCCAGCAGGGAATATAAGCTTTAATTTCTAAAAGGTAGGCTGCAGCAGAACATAACCAGCTGTTTGGGCGTCACACGTGATCTCTTTATGTGAGGTTGGAAATATCACTGATGCCACTTCATGTTGTGATGCATAGGTAAGGCCAGTTGCCTCTATATTTAGCCTACAACATGGGCTGTGGTTTTGCTGTTCAATTCTTGTTTGAAAAGTATGCTGCGAGGCAATGCAATACAAGAGAACTTAAGGTGTCCCAACTCCAGGTCCCCCATTTCCTCTTCATTGGATGCTTCCCTGACCCACTCATGGTTACATATAATTCAAAGCAAATATAATGTATTAAACAGCAAGAAATAATACAAAATAAGGGAAAGATTAAAAGGAAACAAGTAAGCGCACCCATGCTCACGGGCATACCACAGACAGCATCTCTGGAATGTAAGAAAGTTCACAGTCCATTCTTCATGTGTCTCAGGCATCCTTCCCAGACCCTGCTGATGCTTCAGGTCAGACACATGCTCTGGTGATGAGCACACACACCCCCAGCCATAGGTGGCAGGACTCTTCTTCCCAGCATCACTCCTCACCTGTTTTGATCCCCCCTCACAGTCCATGGTGCAAGACCTCTTGCTTAGTGGTGCTTCCTGCACTGGGCCCTCTACACAGGGTCCCCCTCACTTTCCAGCCATGGGTTTTGAACTGCTCCCCTTCCATCTGCATCCTGCCATAGCACTGCTGCTGCTCTGCCTCCACCTGGGCTCTCTGAGCTGCTCCTTTGGCTCTGGCTCTGCTCCCTGGGCTGCATCTCAGTGGCTCAGGCTGCTGCACTCTCCTTTGCTTGCCCTACCCTGGCCCAAGCAGCTCCAGCTGACATGCAGGAGAAGACCTCAGGCTCCTGACTCCCTAGTTAGTCTGCCTGCCCTGTTAATTAAGCTGACCTGGAACATCAGCCTTATCCCATTGGCCCTGGGGCTTGTCACTCTCGGGGTCCTTCCCAACCAAAGACAGCTGCTAAGTTTCACTAATGCTCACAAAGTCCTCTAAGAGTGGAGTGAAAGGGGCAAGACTGCTGCTGAAGCAGGAGCATCTGCAGTTACTGTGAAGCTCCCAAGGATTTGCAAGGAAGGTCTGTTGCTCTCCTGCAAGGCTTTCATTCAGGGGAAAGGGAGTGAAAGGAGTAGGAGGCAGAAGACAGGAGGATGTCAGATGAAAGCCCTGGAGATGGTTTGTAGGCAGTGAAAGATTCCAAGGAAGAGATCATAGAGAGCAGTTTAGGACTGTCCAAAAGGGCTAGGGAAGGAGAGAAGGGGCCTGTCTCCCAAGTTCAGGGGAGAAAGGATTCTCTGGGGTGCATGTTCAACCCAGAGAAGTTCTTACAACTAGTAAACTAGAAGACTTCAGAGAGCAGTGAGCCAGATGGGAAGGATTCGTGGGATCAGGAGGACCAGTAGTTTTGTGCAAGTGGGGCTAAAAACCAGAGACAGCAAAATGCTGCAGAGCAGTAGGAGGCACAAGACTTACACAGGCATCATTCAGTGTGGTGGTTGTAGCAAATTCCATAGTGGAGTAGGAAGAGCACCAGCAACAGATTTTAGCAGTGACAAGGATTGTGGAAGGACAGGGGTTTAAGCCAGGCCCCTTTCTCACCCTTGTGGTACAGATTGAGTTGTGGGGTCTGACAGTAGCAGCTGATGTATGTGATAAAAGAAACAGTGAGCATGTTGATGGCAAGAGACCAGCTTGCAGAGCCAGAAGAAGGACAGAGGCCTGTGGTGCCACAAGCAGTATCCCAGGTACCCAGCAGTGGGGTGGGAGGTGCCATGAAAGCAGTCACAATACATAGAGGTTATGTCTACACTAGCCATGTCAGTTTGAATTACTCAATTTGAATTGGTCAATTCAAACTAATAATTATTAGTTTGAATTGAGTGAATTTGAATTGACATGGCTAGACTAGAATGCCAGTTAGAATTGGCATGTCCAGGGACTGGACTTGCCAATTCAAACTGGAAGGGGGCACCATGTTAGATGTGGCAAGATAGCCAGCTAAAATGGCCACTGCCACAGCCAATCCCCTGCCAGGCTCTGCCACTCTGAGCCAAGCACAGGGAAAAGCATCCCCTGCCCAGCTCCAGCTGCAGTGTGGCTAGAGCTATACAGGCAACCAGAGGGGGCGTTGACCATGTCACCGTGACCCTGATCCTCCCAGTTCCATTTTCTGCCCTCAGCGACAGTTTTGGATCAGCCAAGAAACTTGCATAAGCACGTGCCTGTCACCCTTTTTTCTGCAAAAATTAAAATGTCGGGCTTTAAACCATGTCCGGCACATTCTAAAGCATTTCCACTTGAGAAATGCCTCACATGCCTTGGTGAGTCACATGTCTCAGAGGACTGCTCTATCTGCCAGTCCTTTAAATGAAGGACTCACAAGGACAGAGAGTGGTGCCTACGCACCCTTGCAGAGGACTGCATGCCCACCTCTGATGCCGCCCAAGCCACTAGTGCTCCACCAGCTTCCTGGGCCGCTCCTGCCCCGGAGCCCACCTGGCACTGACCCCCGGCATAGAACGCAAAGCTGTGGTCAGTATCATTGTTGGTCCCATAGTGGCCGTCTCCAGCCCTGAGTTCCCCCTCGTCTGAGACAAGACCATGACTGTCTTCAGTGCCATCGACCCTGCGAGCCCTAGAGACAGCACAGGCTCTCTTCCAAGACCTGGCTCCAGTACTGGCAAAGAAAGCCAGGTCAACAAGCCAACCAGCTCTGGCACCTGGGGAGTGGTCAACACAGGAATTGGCACTGCCCCCAAGCCCGGTACCATCCAGCGCCCATCTGGCATTGCTAAACAGTACTGACAATCATTCCGACAGTTACTCAGATCGGCACTCACCCCGCGAGACCTCGGTACCATGCTCACAGGGCCCAGGGAGACAGAGTTCCAGCTCATCTTCTTCGTCTTCTCTGGCCGCCGGCCACTCCCATGATTCTCCAAATACCATCCCCGGTCTCGGAGAATGCATGGGCAAACATCATCGAAGATGCTCCCTCACACCTTCACCGAGGAGGAAGACAACCCCGGTATGGAGGCCATGGCCTGGCTCTTCCCATAATGCCAAGACTTCCCAGGTGAGCAGAGGTTGCTCCTCCCTGCACCATACCATGATCAGCGATTCTTTCAATGACTGGTTGCATGAATGGCTAGACTTGACAGCCAATGATAGTTTGACTTTGCGATACCGTTCAGCACCATCTGTGCCCTGGACCCTGGACTCCTGGTATATTTCCGACGATGAGCTGACCCAGACTCTACGCAGCATAGTAGATCTCGGGCCCCTTTGTCGTCCTCTCCAGATGAGCATACCTTTCGAAAGCCCCTCACCTATAAGGATGACTCCCGCGCCCAGCAGGATTTGCTCCACCGCATGGCAGCAAACTTGAATATAGAAGTAGGGGTGGTCCAGAAAGAAACTGACTCTCTCTTTGATGTAGGGGACACTGCCCCAACAGCCATGGTGTCTGTTCCCCTTCACAATGGGGTATACAGAATTGCTAGAGTGCATTGGCAAACCCCATCTTCAATTCCACCAGTGTCAAAAGTGGCGGATCACAGGTACCATGTCCCTTCGGACAAATTTGCATTCCCTTTCTAACATCCCACACCGGGATCTTGGGCGGTGGATGCAGTCAACCAGAAAGAGAGACAGGGCCAAGCGAACTCTACTCCTAAGAGTAAAGAAGCTAAAAAGCTAGACTTGCTAGGCAGAAAGGTCTAGGCAACTCGAATCACCTGGCCCTTATGATGAGATACGTCTTCAACCTCTGGAGAGCTATGCAGGGGTTCTGTAACCTCATCCCCAAGGTCTGCCTCAGGGATTATGACGCAGTGATTGAAGAAGAGGCCCTGGCCTCTAAAGACACTCTGATGGCTACTTGGGATGCATTGGACACAGCCTCGCATACCGTGGCATCCACTGTGGTGATGCACCATTCCGCCTGGCTCCAGGGCTCAGGCCTGTCCCCACAGATGCAGCTGATCATCCAAGACCTACCATTCGAAGGCCCTGACCTCTTTGCCGAGTCCACAGACACCAAATTGCATGGCATGAAGGACTTATGAGCCACTCTTAGATCGCTGGAAATGTACACCCCACAATCTACTCAATGCTCTTTGAAACCTCATCAACTCTTGCAACGGTAGCTGCAACAGCTAAAGCAGCAAATCTAGATGCGGAATTCCTTTGCTCAGTGCTACCAATACCCCCAACAACAACTCAGGGACTTGGACTGGGACAAAGCCCATTCAAGCAAAGATGAGAAGCCCCATGCCTCACAGTCCAGCAGACATGGGCAGGGTACCAACAACTCGATGAGGAGGAAGCAATGTTTTTGATGGTTACTTCAAGGGCAGCAAACCCACAACCTCGACTCAAGTCTTTGCCAACTGTCTATACCACGTCATGCATCACCGGGCCAACATCACAACCAACCAGTGGGTCCTTGAAACGGTGTCAGAAGGGTATCGCATACAGTTCCGATCTGCCCCTTGGGCCAGAAAACTGCCCCCTCGCCCAAATGTCAGGAACCAGGAACTAGATCACCTGCTCGAGAGGGAATGCGAGAAGCTCCTCTCCCTCAGGGCCATAGAAAGGGTCCCAAAGCGGGAGCATGGAAAAGGGTTCTATTCCCAATACTTTCTGGTCCCCAAACCCAGTGGGGACCTAAGACCCATTCTAAATCTCAGAGCTCTAAACAGACACAGACATATAAGGAAAATAAAGTTCCACATGGTTTCTCTGTCACAGATTGTCCCATCTCTGTCTCTTGGGGATTGGTTCGCAGCCCTCGGCCTAAAAGATGCTTACTTTCATATAGCAATACATCCCTGACACAGGAAGTACTTAAGGTTCATTGTGGGGGGAAATCACTTCCAGTTCACATCGCTCCCTTCGGGCTCTCTCTGGTCCACAAGGTATTCACAAAGTGTATAGCGCTGGTCGCGGCATTCCTGCACTGGCAGGGCATAAAGATTTACCCCCACCTGGATGATTGGTTAATACAAAGGGAATCGAGATCTCAGGTAGAACGCTATGTCAGGGCAGTAAGCCACCTGTGCAGGTACCAAGGCTTCTGCATAAATCAAGAAAAGTCAAAAATATGCCCATCCGAAACCATAGAGTTCATAGGAGCTCACTTAGATGCTCGCAAGTGGGGGGGGGTCCCTGCCCCCCTCAAGATTTTGGTCTATCTGCACTATCATTGTGGAGCTACAGGAGTCTCAAGTGACCACAGCCCATTGCTGCCTATAGCTACTTGGGCACATGGCAGCCTCCACCTCCATGATTCAGACAGTATGCCTGAGAATGGGGCCCTTCCAGGTCTGGTTCTCCACAGTGTTCCACCCATGGAGAGACCCTACATCCAAGATACTGTTGGTCCCCTGAGACATCCTGGGGACACTACAGATTTGGAAGGACCTCCGGTTTGCCTTGGAGGGAATTCCCTTTGAAACACTAAGGCCCTCGGTGACATTGATAACCAATGCCTCAGACTCGGGGTGGAGGCCCACATTGGGGGGGGGAGGGGTGGCTTCCCAACTACGGACTTTGGTCTCATGCAGACAGCCTTCTTCACATAAATGTAAAGGAACTCCAGGCCATCAGATTGGCTTTCATGACCTTTCTGGACAGGGTACAAAGCAGGCTGATCCAGATTCTAACGGACAACACAGCAGCCATATTCTATACGAACCTGCAGGGGCATGTCCACTCCCCAGCTCTCTGCAAGGAAGTGTTCAGACTTTGGGAACTAGCCCTGAAATACGATTTCACCCCAGTAGCAGAACACTTAGCAGGTGTGGACAATATGCTGGCAGACTCTCTCAGCAGGAATCCACTGGCAAATCATGAGCGATTGCTCCACAATTTTGTCACCTGATAGACATATGGGGAACACCCCAAGTAGACCTGTTTGCTACAGAGCAGAACTGCAAGTGTCAGCAATTTTGTTCTCTCAGGGGTCGGGAGGAGGGATCACTCAATGACGCCTTCCTCATCACTTGGTCAGGGCCCTTAATGTATGCCTTCCCACCGGTCCCGTTGATACACAGGGTCCTCCTGAAAATCAGGTTGGACAAAGCAAACATGATATTGATAGCTCCGGACTGGCCCAGACAACACTGGTTCTTGCTCCTACAGGACCTGTCCATAGACACCCCACTCCGCCTCCCCTTGTGGGGGGACCTCCTGACACTGGACTCGGCGCCTGAATCTGGGTCATCTGCATCTGACAGCTTGGAGACTCTCTGGCTCAACGAGCCGGAAAGACTCTGCTCGGACAGGATTAAGAAGGTCCTGATTGGTAGTAGAAAACCATCCACCAGGTCCACCTATACAGCCAAATGGAAACAATTTTCCAACTGGACATGAGGTAAAGGAGTAAATCTTATACAGGCTCCTTTACACCTACTCCTTGATTATCTGCTAGACCTTAGAGACAAAGGTCTCTGCCTTTCTTCACTGAGAGTTCACTTAGCGGCGATCTCAGCCTTCCACAAAAGGGCGGATGGTGCTCCTGTTTTCTCCCACCGTATTTCCACTAGGTTCCTGAAGGGGTTCAAAAGACTGTTCTCACAACCCCATGAACCCATCTCTCCTTGGGACCTGAATGTGGTGCTCCAGGCCCTAACAGAGCCCCCATATGAAACTTTAGACTCGTGTACTTTACGGGTCCTGTCCCGGAAGGTAGCTTGCTTAGCAATCACCTTGGCTAGAAGAGTCTCAGAATTGAAGGCCCTTTCCTCAGAACCCCCCGTATATTAAGTTCTTTCCTGATAAAGTGGTACTGCGACCCTACCCCTCCTATCTCCCTAAGGTAGTTTCTCCCTTTCACCTGAATCAGGATATTTGCTTGCCAGTGTTTTTTCCAGACCCTCAGATTATGGAGAACCAGAAGAGGTGGCACACTCTGGATGTGAAAAGAGCACTCCTAACATACATCAAGTGCATGCATCCATTCTGCAAGATCTCCCAACTCTTTGTGGTGGTTGCTGAATGTGAAAGAGGTCTTCCATTGTCCTCGCAGCGCATTTCCAAAGGAATAGTAAACTGCATAAAGACTGCTACGGAAAGTCAAATATGTCCCTTCCTGGGACTATTAGGGCTCATTCTACGAGAGCCCAAGCTTCATCAACGGCCTTCCTCGCCAAGATCCCGATCCAAGAGATCTGCAGGGCAGCTACATGGTCGCCAGTGCATACTTTCACAACACACTACACTATCGTCCAACAAGCTAGAGAGGATACCGCATTGGGCAGAGACGTACTCAGCATGGGCAGACTGTAACTCCTCCCACCATCCTTGGGTATGGCTAGCAGTCACCTGTAACTGAATGATGTGAGCAGCACTCGAAGAAGAACGGTGGGTTACTTGCCAGTAACCATCCTTCTTCAAGATGGGCTACTCACATGCATTCAGGCCCCTCCCACCATCCCCACTAACGGAGTTGGCGAAGGTATAAAGGACTGGGAGGGTCAGGGTCATGGTTGCCTGTATGGCTACAGTTGTGGTGCGGAGGAGGCATTGGCCATGTGCCCTGACCTGACATGCTAGGGCTAAGGACCTTCCGAGCTACTATGCGCTGTGGCACATGGACTCCTGTAACTGAATGTATGTGAGCAGCCCATCTCAAAGAAGGACGGTTACCAGTAAGTAAGCCACCGTTCCAGCTAGCTGGAAATTTGGACAGGAGAATACTTTTTTATTATTAAGCAGAGGAGGAGCTTAATAAATAATAGATTAGTACTGAGCCCCCAGACTTTTTTTCTGAGGCATATTTGTGCAGCTGCAATAGGCACTGTGGCCCCCTATTTAAACTTCTCAAAGAAAATTATTAATTTTAACATTATATACATATAACTCTGTTAATAAACCATGTATGGGGTTCCTTTTCATTTTCATGTAAACAATTATGATAGAAATCCCTAGCCACGTGCACTCAAAGAAATGCTTCAGGATCTTTGAAGCCAAACAGTTTTAGTGAAACTACATTTAAAAAAATGTTGAATAATAGGTGGTGTTCAAACAGGAAAAGCACAATTTCATATGAAACTGAACAATAAACAACACAACAATATTAACAAAACAGGAAAAGCACAATTTCATATGAAACTGAACAATAAGCAACACAACAATATTAACAAAACAGGAAAAGCACAATTTCGTATGAAACTGAACAATAAGCAACACAATAATATTAACAAAATTGTTTTAGAAAAACTACATTGTGTTATTTGATTTTTAAACAAAATAGTTGTCCAATGTTGAACACTGTATTGTGTTTTCAATTTTTTTTTTAGTGTATAATCTGAATTTCTGTGCTGTGTAAGTAAAGGCCCAACCCTATTCTCTATTAATTAGAAAAGAATCAAATATTGTAAATAAAAACGTGAAATAACTTACAGATCAGGAGTCTTTTTTAATGGAATGAATGTGCCTGCTGCTTCTTGCAGTTTCTCCAGCTGGGGACATATGTTAATGAAGCTCAAATTGATCTCATCTTCAATTTTCATCCAGCTCAGGGTACTCTCAGGGGGTAGCTAGGGATTGTGTGCCAAGAGGGGGTCACTCTGTGTGCAGGGATGGGCTGTAGCTAAGGGGATGTTGCTAAGGGGATGTTGACTTGGCCATGTTTTCAGTCCCTAGTTGGCACAGTGAGGGCAGATTCCCTCTTTGTGGCTATGTGTGCATCCCAGCTGGGCCATGCCATCATATATGGTTGCTGTGGGCACCAAAAACTACAGCTACCTGACCCTGGATTGCTGTTACCCAGTCTACATGGGTAGACTGATGTGGCTGCACAGAGCACCTGCTGTTGTTGCTTCCCCACCCCCTCTCCCTTGCCAAATATTGCTCCTTGCCCCTCTCAGTTTCCCCACATGAATTGTTCTGTGAGGTGTCATGAGTTGCTCTCCTGCCTTCCCCATAACCCTCCCATGTGGGAAACTGACTTGGATGCAGAAAGCACCTGGCATCACCACCTGCCTCCCAAAACTCTGCTTATGATGGCAGACCACCCAGGACTGTATTGCAGCCCACCTTTGGGAACCCCTGGATTAGTACACTTGATCAGTTTGGTAGAGCTGAGAGGGAAGAGGGGTTATGTTAACTATATACGGCAGTCCCACACTTATGATAGGTATAGGTTGAAGGAACAATTTATAGTAGGTTGCTCAAAGATACAGTGCTTCAAATAAATACAGAGATGGCCTGGAAGCGTTGCCATGCTAAAGTGGCCGTGTGGGAAGTATGGAAAACCTTGTAAAAAACCAAGGCTGGATTTGTCCCCAGCAATAGTCATATTTGAGTGTGGGGTATTCTGGGAGACTCTGGAGCATCCACTGGAGAAATGTCCATGGGCTCAGAAAGTCCTGGTGAGATTAGCAGGGATGCTGAAAGCACCGGCTATTTTAGGACAAGAGATAACCTGATAGGGACATGGGTATTTTTAATGGTCAGCTTATTGGCAAAGGCAGGGGGGAGACCCTCTACCTCATTGGTGTGGTCCTATGTACATTCCTCTGGAAGGTGAACCAGGAAGTGGTATTTCAAAAGAAACCTCCAGCGTGGCTTTGCCAGAGGAGCTAGGGGTGTTGAAGAAGGATGGGAAGCGGTTGAAAATTATCCAAACTTAACACTGGCTGAGTTTGGGTTGGGCCTCTCTCCTCAGAGGATGTGGTAGGACCCCATTCAAAAAGCTCTGGAAGTAAGTTTGAGGCAAAAGTATAAAGGAGTAAGGATGTCAAAGCCAGGAAGGTAACAAGATGATTCAGTGCTGGGTTCCCCAAGAACCATCACAAATATGGCTCCTGAATTTCATTGCTCCCTCTTCCCTGTGGAGTCTCCATCCTGTCAGTGGGACCCCTGTGCCAGAGGATTCACCAGGCTGTTTCTGCCCTCCCTCCAGGATGAACTTGGCTTTTAAATGCACCTTGCAACAAATGGTGTATGACTAGAGATATTGTGCAAGTCTGACCATTGTGTACAACAGTTCAGTCAAATCCCACTGTAAATGCGTGTTCTGTGGTGTTCTATGTTGTGTAACTAGTCTGGCAAGTGAGCTTGGTAATGAATGAATATGTCCTGACAACATGAGTTGTGTCTCAGGGCAGCATGCTACATCATGCACAGCTGAGAAACAATAAAATGAGTAATGTTAAAGCTTGACAGACCAGGTGCTTAGATAGCATAGATATGGGTGTGGTGAAAGAACCTAAAAAAAGACTAATGGGGCCTGAGTTTGCCCTCCCTTACATTGATGTAAACGTGAAGCAACTCTTTAGAAACCAGTGGTGTTACAACAGTGTAAAACCAGACAGAGAGATGAGAAAGGGGTCTTAAATGTGCAGAGTATCATGTGTTTGAATGTTATAGTTGTTAATTTTTTTCTGTGCTAAACATTTTTTTCCCTTAGCTATACATGTGAGATTTTGTACTATTTTTCCCAGGTTTGTACACAGGTGCTTTAATCATGGATAAGGACACCATCATCCAAGGTGCTGTACAAACACAGAATGTAAGTATAAGTCAAGAGACAACAAATGGACCCCAGACACACTGGCTATGTCTACACAAAAACAACAAGGAGTTGTGTGGCACTTTAAGACTAACAGATTTATTTTTTGCATGAGCTTTCATGGGAGAAGATCCCACTTTCTCAGATGCTTCGAAGATGGGTGAACTTACAGAAAGGAATGAAACTAAATGCAAGGGGGTGTAAAACATAGGATCAGGTCATAAAGTAACAGCACACATCGTTATTTCAAAATAAGTATTTCGAAATGAGTTATTTTGAAATAAAGTCCTTATTTCGAAATCAGTTAATTCGAATTAAGGGAAAGCCTGCTATTGAAACGGCTGTTATTTCGAGATGGTTATTTCAAAATAAGGCCGTTCGGACATGTTGTTTCAAAACAGCTGTTTCAAAACAATGGTGTTGTTTCGAAACAACATGTCCAAACAGTGTTATTTTGAAATAACCATTTCGAAATAACAGCCATTTCAAAATGAATGGGGTTTAAGCTGTTTCAAAATGACGGTTCTTATTTTGAAATGATGGATCCCATCATTTCAAAATAAGAAAACATCGTGTGGACCTAATCTTTTTTATTTTGAAATAACCAGTGTTATTTTGAAATAAAAGAGATGTGTGGACATACTGATAGTGAATAAGGATTATCCCTAGAAATTTTGGATCAGAATTCCAAAAGTGCTCCCATTATGGGCTGATAAAATATTGCCAAGTTTTCATAAACGCTCAGCATCCATTAGGAACAGTGGAAGTGAAGAGCTGTGCAGAATGCTTGAAAAATCTGGCCACTTCATTAGGTGCTTAAACAGAAATTGAGTTTCTAGAAATGTAGCTATACGTATACACATACACACACAGATTTCAACCACTGAAAAATAGCACAGCTCTCATTTTTATCTCATTTTATTGGGAAAAGCATTCCTTAATTCTGCAATTCCAATTAGATTCATTCTGACATAACTAGATACCTATTAAACACCTACATTTGACATTGTATAATTTGAAAGCAAGAGTAAAAAGAACAAAAAAGTTTTACTGTGGAGTAAGAGAGGTACCTTCTCCTCGCTGACTATTTTAGAACTGCAAAGCTTCGTGAAGGCTTTGTCTTTTGCAAAAGTCCAATCAGCCAAGCACAGATACCTCCATGCTCCTGTCAGGTGCCAATTCACCTCTGTCCTACAGCTCAGCTTTTACTATTTCACAGGAACCATGCCTGCAGTCTGCAAATGACAAGAATGAATTTCGGTTTCAGTGTCCTTTGTAGGGAAGCTTTGGGAACAAATGTTCATTATTAAGTGACTGGTGTAAATTGTTAATCTGATTCAAACTTTGTTTTCATTATTATATAGTGGGGGGAAGGGAACTCTCCTGCAGTTTCTAAACTGTAAGTTCTCTTTATACAATATCTGAAGTAAACTGAAGTACAGTTTAATAGGATGGAAAGCAGGACCACAGATTATCTATGCGCAATCTCATTTCAAGGTGTACTCTGGTAGTGGTCTGCAACCCTGCAGCTCCAGAGCATCATCCAGTTCTTTGGCTATCTCCACACGCATGGCCTTGTTTTGAAATAAAGTCCTTATTTTGAAATGACTTAATTTGAAATAACAAAAAACCAAATCGAAATAAGGGAAAAGTGGGAATCGAAATAGCATGTCCACACTGTGGACTTGCTATTTCGCTTCAGGGGAAGGGCACCATGAGAGGTGTGGCAACATGGCCACCTCCCTGGGCCATTTCGGCAGCCATGTTGCCAGCCAATCCTATAAAAGCTGGCCCCGACCTCACTTCCCTGCCCATTCTGGCTAGCAGGCCTCTGCAAGCGACAGACATGGACATTGCCCGGCTGCCTAGCCAGCGCCGTGCAACAAACAGACCCTCTGTCTGCCTGCAGAGTGTCCTGCTGATGTGGGACACTCTGCTTGCAGACCCAGATGGTGCCCAGCCTGTGCCCAAAGCTCTCATCCAGCTGGGCTGCAGAGCAGAGCTAGTTCCCCTGCCCCTTTCTGTGCCTCGCCAGGTCTGAGCCCGGGAGACCAGCCCAGACTGGTGGGAGCAGGTAGTGCTGTGAACGTGGGGGGATGACCAGTGGCAGAGGAACTTCCACATAAGCAGGGCCAGCTTCAACCTCCTGGTCACAGAACTCACCCCACTGCTGCGCTGAAGGGACACCACCATGAGGCCTGCCATCCCTGTCGACAAAAGAGTGGCCATTGTCCTGTGGAAGATGGCCACTCTGGAGTCGCACAGGTCTCTGGTGCACCTGTTTGGCGTCGGGAGGTCCACCACTGGCAACATTCTGTTGGAGGCCACCAGGGCCATCAACTGGATCCTGCTGCGACACCTGGTCACCCAAGGGGAGCTGCAGGACACCATTGCCGGCATGGCCACACTGGGCTTCCCCAATTGTGTGGGGATCCTGGACACGACACACATCCCCATGCAAGCCCTGGAGCACAGAGCCACAGAGTACAGAAACCGCAAGGGGTACCATTCTATTATCTTGCAGGCCCATGTGGACCACTGGGGCCTTTTCCAAAACTGTTATGCGGGATGGCCAGGGAGGGCCCATGATGCCAGGTCCCTCCATAACTCTGCCCTGTACTGGGACATGGAGGCGGGCACCTTCTTCCCCCCTCATAAGATCACTGTTGGCGGACTAGCAGTGCCCGTCATCATTGTGGCAACCACGGCCTATCCCCTGCACCCATGGCTCATGCGGCCATACGCAGGACCCCTCAATCCCTGATGGCAGATTTTCAACTGCCATCTGAGCCACTGCCGCCAGGTGGTCAAGTGGGCATTTGGCTGCCTCCCGCGCCTCCTTACATGCCTCCACCTTGCGGAGAGGAAAATGCCACAGGTCATCAGTGCATGCGTGGCCCTGCACAACTACTGTGAGCAGCGGGGTGAGCCCATTGCAGCTGCCTGGGAAGCTGAGGCACAACTCCTCGCCAGGGACTATGAGGAACCCACATCTGTGCCCGCACGGGAGCAGCCGTCACAGAGAGCTGTGACAGTGCGGGACACACTGATGAGCACCTTTGCCCTGGAGAAAATCTGAGGGCCAGGCCTGCCCTGCCCCACACCACCCTCTCCCCCGTTCGCCCACAGCCAGCCCCCACCCATCCACCCGCACTGTGAACTACCCCCAATAGAACCACGCACAACCAAGAATACGTTTCAGACACCTATTTAACAAAACAGGAGTTGGGGCAAGGAAGGGCTATGGGAGGGGGCAATGTGGAGGCAGTCTAGGGGGAAGGCCAGCAACTTGGAAGGGGGAGACTGGGGAAGGGGGGGTGGGGGAGTCTGGTTGGCAAGGGAGAACTTAGGCAGGGCTTATGGGGGGGTCCAGGGGTGGTGGTGTTCGCCGCCCCTGCCTACAGCTGCCCTGGGTCCAGGGTCACCTTCAGGGAAGGCCAGGTGGCGGACCCCCTGCAGCAGCTTGAGGAGCCATGTGTTCCACCAGCTGGCGGAGGCTGGTGGCAATCACCTCGACCGCGGTGGCCAGGCGGTCGTAGAGGTGCTCAAAGGCCTGCTCCTGGCACTCGCTGGCCTGCACCTGGCGCTCCAGGGTGGTGACCACCCAGTCATCTGTAGCTGCCACCTGCTGCAGCAGGTGGAGGGCAGAGTCCTGCCGCCTGGCTTGGTCCTGGAGCAAGGCCTGGGTGGATGCCTCAGTCCACTGCCCCAGCTCCTCCAGGGTCTCCAGGATCTCACCATGCATCCGGGGGGCCCTCTTCCTCCACCGTGGTGGTCTCGGGCTGAGGCGTTGGGCAGGTGATGCGGCACGGTGGGCGGCTGGGCAACCTGCTGGGGGGCAGCAGAAAACACACTTGGCACCTGCTGGCCTTGTCTGTGTGCAGCCTGTCTGCAGCACACACCTCTGCCCTGACTGTCAGCAGGACTCAGGATCCTGTGGGACATTGCCCTGGGGTAGGGCTACCGGATCCCAAAGCCTCGAAAGGAGGCCAGGGAAGTACGCAAAAGAGGACAGTGGAGGACACATGGGAGAAAATGTAGTATGGATGTGATATTCTTCAGTGTTTAGGGGGCTCTGGAACACTTTCCCATACAAATAAGTATTCTATGGCATTCCAGGATACTTCAATCCCTACAGTAAAAAGCCTGACAAAATCCTGTAGTTTAAAATGCCTGCCAGACAGAGAATGTGAGGATAAAAAGAAGAACAGGAAGGTAAAAAGGGGACCATGTTCTCCTTTTGCCTGACATCTGGTAACTGTACCCTGGAGGCACACATGCTAGTGGTCCTCACAGTGGTGAGCTGGACTCAGCCATGCCTTGCTCTAGGCGAGTCTCCCAAGGCCACATGCCAGTGGCGAGGCCTGCATGCTCTCCACCCCACCCAAGATGTGGCTGTATCTTTGACACCCAGCCCCTGTTAACCACCCCCAGGAACACAGGGGCCTGTGACCCTGGTGCCACCTGTCTCTCAGGTACCCATGGCCATGGGAGGGCCTCTGGACCCGCCGACCCTGTGCACTACCTGCCCCAGTGCTTGGCCCTGTACCCCCTCGCTGCCCATGACCTGGACAGGCCCAGCCCTGTGTGCCTCTGCGGGAGGGGAATAATCACCCACAGGGGCTCCAGAGGTCCAGCGCGATGTCCCCGTGTCCGTGTCGGACTCCACAGGGGCCGGGATGGTGTCAGGCCCGTGCTCCTCGGTGCTGCTCTCTCCGTCAGGGCCAGGGAACAGCTCGCGGGTCCCAGGTGTGGCCTCCGCTGCTAGTGGTAGGAGGCTGCCCAACGGAGACTTCAGACCCCGTGTTCACAGCCTCAGGGCCAGAGGACGAGCTGTGGTGTGTGCCCATGTCAATGGCCTCAGCAGGCAGGCCACTGGGCTCCAGCCCCGGGAAGGCATGGAGCTCGTCATAGAAGGGGCAGGTAGCAGTGCTACCTGCCCCCTGGAGCTCCAGAGCCTCCCTGGTCCGAGCATGGTCCTGCTGCAGGGCCTTTATTTTTGAGCACACCTGCTTGGTCATGCGCTCATGGCCCTCAGTGGA
The DNA here is from genome assembly GCA_007922195.1 of Podocnemis expansa. Lineage (NCBI taxonomy): Eukaryota > Metazoa > Chordata > Testudines > Podocnemididae > Podocnemis > Podocnemis expansa. The sequence continues at coordinate 8,477,394 of ML682013.1, read as the reverse complement.
CAGCGCCACGGCGATGTCCACATATATGTCCCGGTTCTGGTGGCTCGCCTGGAACCGGGACACGATGTCCTCCCTCTTCCAAATGCTGAGGAGGCAGTGGACCTCATCAGTTGTCCAGATGGGGGCACGGCATCGCCTCCCTGGGGCATTGGTGGCACTTGCTGCTATGCCTGACCAGGGCTCTGGGCACGCTGGTAGGCACGCGCAGGAAGGGACTTCCTGCTTCCCTTGGGTGCTGTGCACCCTGGGAAGAAGGTCAGGACAGTTATTTTGAAACAATGCTTGTTTCAAAATAACATGGCCGAACGATGGTATTTCAAAATAAGTCGTTTTGAAATAACCGTCGTTTTGAAACAGCATGTCCCAACAGCGTTATTTTGAAATGACTCATTTCAAAATAACCATCATTTCGAAACAGAAGGGGTTTAAGACGTTTCGAAATGGTGGCTCTTGTTTCACAACAACGGAGCCCGTTGTTTCGAAACAAGAAAACATCGTGTGGACATTCAGGTTTTTATTTTGAAATAACCAGTGTTGTTTCGAAATAAAAGCCTCATGTGGACATACCCTTTGCCTGCCCTCTTGCGGCTTTAGGCCCCGGCTGACCTCTCTCCAATGCCACCAAGAGAACATGTGGGTGATCCATGCCCTGGCTCAGCTCCTGCCCCTCCACCACCATCTGGGGGACCCTACAGATGGCCCACTCCTGGTCCCAGGCCCCCCCCATGCTACCAGGGGACTCTGTCAGTGGCCTGCACCAAGCTCCAAGCTCTCTCCCACGTCGTCAGGGTACCCTGCGGCAGGTGCCCTGGCCCAGTTTCCCCCGCCAGGAGTCTACACCCTTGCTGCTCTCCAAACATGGTTATTGAAGGAATTTTTTAAAATGGCTCTTCTTATGTTTTGGGTTGCTGACCCCTGCTATGGATTTCAAAGTACGTGAAATGTGCCATCACTTGACTTTTTCCCACTCATCCTCGAATCTTGGCACCAATTATTTTTAATGATATATTTTAACTACCTCTTGGAAGTGAATCCATTGCACTCAATATTGGGTCAGTCAGTTGAGGTTTTTGACAGCTCCTTGACATCTTACATCATAATGATGTTCCCCATCAGGCTCTACTGCAAAGTTAGCTACTCACACACCTATGCCTGTATAAAGTCCAATTATTTGTGACAGCGCTTTGGAGAAGAAGAAAAATTTTAAAGCAGTCAGGCAGGAAAATACTGTGTGTTTTGTTAAACTGTTTCTTGCAAGACTAGACAAAGAAAAGGTTTTGACTGATATATGGAATTGAACATCTTAATGCTCCACGCAGCCAGAATGATGGTGAAGATCTAAGATCACATCTCTTTTTTTTTCCTGTGGAGTTGCCAGTTACTTGTTAACGAACAAATGATGTAGTTTGCTGGAAATTTGGATTCTTGGAATATGAATTAAACTTACATTCAGTTTTTATCATTCAATATGGTTTAATTGCTCTTCCCTCTAGCTGTGTAAATATTTTATTTGATGTCATTTGCTTGAACTGTGATAACAGATTGGTGTGTTAAAGGTTTGGGTTTCTTCTCTGTTTTGTCTTCCAATGGTCATATTCTGGCATTGGATGCGAATAGGATTTCTTGAACAGTTCTGTAGCTCAAAAATTCAGGTCCTTCTGTTACAGCAACAGTAGTTATTAGAATCTAGAATATGACTCTTTTTTAGCATTCGCTCATTGGCAAATCCTGCTGTTGAAAGCCTTTGCTTTATGATAGATCAAGAGAAGAAAAGAAAAAAAAAAGCCAGGGTCTCAAACTGGGTTTAGGTGCACCTTTACTGCGTGTAGGAAAGGCTTTCTCCTTCTAGATATGTGCAAAATGTAGACTGACCTGTCCCCTTTGGTGCTAGACTGTGAATCATCATGGCATTCAGGGGAATAAAAGAGCTATCACTATGCCCAGTTCCCTGAGCATAAGCATCCTCATGTGCACCTTAAATCTTCCTCCTGACTTTCAGTGGGGCAAGTGCTCATCGCTTTCTGAAAAGCAGGCCTTTTTAAGACATTCTCAAGTTGGACACCCAAAGTCATTGATTACATTGAAACATGTTGGCCACCAGTCATGATGGGATTTACCCAAGCCCATTGAAGCCAATAGCCAAAAAGGAGTAGGAGTGAGATTTGTGTGAAGAAGAAAGAGAAAAAATAAATGTTCGTCCTTTGCCTGCTAACCACCATTATCATTGTTTTTAGGGATCTACTCTTAATTGTGGAAAAGACAGTGGAAAATAAACCAAATCTCCACATGTGGGATTCAACCCAGATTGGTGAGAGGTTGTCACCACTTGTCCTGCAATCCTGAATGCCATAAAATGTTCTGCTGTTGTAGCTTTCTGTCTGCACACTCCTAGCCAGCATACGAGTCTGCATGGGGGAAACTAAGTGATAAGCAGCCCTGATTCAGCAACTTTGACTGTAGTAACTGGTTTATTATACCACAGCCTCTCTTTGCCACCAGCAGGGGCATTCCCCCCCTGAAAAAAGGGCCCTACCCCCTGCAGCACAACCCTGCCTCTGGGACCCAATCCTGCACCAGGGCCCAATCTGGTGTTCGCCACTGCTGGCCAGCAGCAAACAGCCCAGGCTCAAATCTGGCTCCTATCAATTACTGCTGACCAGGAGGCAGAGGCTAGAGCTGGATTGGGCCCACCTGGGCCACCTGCCACTGGCCAGCAGCAGCAGGAGCTGGATCTGAGCCTGGACCACCTGCCACTGGCCGACTCGGATCCAGCTTCTGCCACTACTGGCCAGGATGGTGGCCCTGGTGGGCTCAATCCCGCTCCAGCCGCTGCGTGCCAGCCAGCGACAAACAACAGGAACTGGATCCAAGTCCAGGCTGTGTACTTCTGGCTGGCAGGCAGTGGCTGGAGCCAGATCAGGCCCACCAGAGCCACCAGCCACTGGCCAGCAGCGGCAGGAGCCAGAGCTGAGCCAGCCAGCAGCAGGTGGCCCAGGCTCAGATCCAGATCCTGCCGCTGCCAGCCCCGGTGGGCCCAATCCAGCCTGAGCTGGTGCTGGTGCTGGTGCTGGTGCTGGGCCAGAGATGGGGGGGGCTGCAGCCCCTCTGGCCCTACAGCAGTTATGCCACTGGCCACCAGCCTTGATAACTACTAGCCAAGTGACCCCCAACACACCACTATTCCAGAAAGTCTCCAGAACAGTCTTCCCTGAAATGATCAGCCCTCTCCTGAGCATCCAGAGAAGATTTGAGCTGTATTGTTCCTTTACAGGGACAAAAGCATGGCAGCTTGCGTTAATAAGCACTTCAAGTCAAACCGTAGTAGGTCGACATTGAACAAAATTAAAACATTTATTTAATCAAAAAGTGAGAGGTTTCCAGTGAGCTTAAGTATAAGGGCTAAAATTTAAAAAAAAATGGTTACTAACAAATAAAAGTGAAAACATACATCTAAAAGTTAAAAACTTCATCTAGCAAGATATAGTTGTCATTCAAAATGGTTTTTCTCATACCCTCAGTTCTCTGTCCAGCTTGTTACTGGCTGACTTAGCCAGGATCCATCACAGATACCAGATCACTTGGATGTTTTTGTCTCCTTAATGTGAAGAGTAAAGATGAAGTCTCCCTCTGTTCCTTATATTCCCCAAAGGCTTGTCTGCGTCTTACTAGTCAAGAAGGCTACCCAGGGATTTAGCCTCCTGTATTTCTTTGGGGTGCAGGAGCCCATGTTAACACTCTGCCACCGGAATATAGGCTCAATATAATTCTCACTGGATTTGTGCAAAGGTTTTGTTTCCACTCATATGTAAATTGATGTAAGCCCACATTCCTTTGTCTAGGACAAAACTATTTATCATCTTTACCAAAGCGAGGCTGTCTTTGTCTGAAGCATGTTCTAGAAAATTATAGAGAGGAAATTTGTAATTTCACTCATAAGTTTAATATGGCTTTTACAATGATATTAATAAGCAACATATTATCAGCTTTCATCTGATAACCCACAAGGCATATTTTGTATAAATATCATTGTTGTAGTGTGTATGGTGTGTGTGACCCAGTCCTCCTGGGCTAACCTCCTGAATGTGCCAAAATCAGAGCAAGCTGCAAAACCAGGGGCCAAACCCCCAAACCACTGACAGGTGGTACTTAAACCAGTCTCCCAGTCAGTAACAAAACATGCTTCTGATTCCCCACTCTGGTCATCACCAAGCATAACAAAATAGAAACAACCCCCTTTATTGCACAGCCACTCCTATGGTCCCCATCTAGCCACTGGTTCTCTTAAATAAATAGGCTCTGCTCACCCCAAAGGGTCAACCACATCACCAAGAAGCCTATAGGCTTGGATCTTACCCAAAATATCACACCACCAGCCAATCTTTTAGTAGCTACAACTGAAGGTTTAATATGAAAAGAAAAGAAACAAAATATGAGAGCTGTTAAAGGGTCAAAGTGAATCACATACATACAAATTATTTACAGTCCATAGGAAGCAAGTCCTTAAAGAATCTGTAGTTTGCAGGTTAGTCCAATTCCTTTGGTATGCATCCAGCACCTGTGTGGGTCTCAGTCCTTTGTTCAGTCCCAGAAGTGTAGTTCCAGAGGATGATGTTGATTGCAAGCTGCAGACTGAAGAGAAAATGGAGATGGGGCCACTGCCTTTTATTATCCTTGCCTGTCCCATGTTCTCAGAGTCCTTGCCAAATCAAAATGGAGTTGGGTCACATGGTCCGTCTGGGTGACTGATCAAACAGATTTCTTCCTAGGCCCACTGTACCTGGGAGTTCCCTTGATGGGCCATCAAAAGGACAATGGTTTTGCAGACACCCCATCTGGGATCACCTCAGAATCAAATTACTTGGACAGCACATAAAACAAATGGATTCCTAATTTCTAATACAGATATGATAAATACATATAAACTATATAATCATTCCTACCAGATTACAGCCTTTCTATTGATACCAAACATGGCACATCACATATGAACTATTGCAAATATGAAATATTAATATGAAAGATAACCATAAACAGTCCTCCAATCCCAGAAAGCATCACAGTGTGAAGATAGAGGTGCCCAGGCTCACACTTCATGGTTTTGTCATAAATGTTTTCCTCGTGTTTGATGAAAATGGGAGCACTTGTCTCGGATAAATGTTAGTAAAATCAGGATTTTTTATTTTAGGCTAATAAATAGCTTAAGATTTTTTATTGCATGCTTTTGAAGAAATGCATAAGTTTTTATGGAGCCCAATCATATGGTATAAATCAATATAGCTCTTTTCAAACCATCTGAAACTCAGATGAGCACCTAGCCCATGATGCATAGTTTCCCTCTCAAAGTGTATGTTAAATGCTATTATGCACACACATTAAGGTTATTCAGCCTTAAAAGATTAGATTTCTCTCTCTTTGTTATCAGTTTTCTTTAGTACTGAAAGATAATCACAAATCCCTGATTCCCCCTAGCCTGCTTCATGTGTAATCAGTGACACCTGTAGGTATAAAGGGCTGTCACCTACGTTGTACAGGTATAAAATAAGTGCACCAGATACAAGAGAAAAGAACTGGGCCTGAAGATTTTTATTAAGTGTTGTTTAATATTTACACTAGAGGGCAGTGTGAAAACAGGAAAAACATTTCCAAAATGGACTTTCCAGAAATTTGTTGGCACTTCTCTATCCTTCATTTGATTGCATTTTTAATAATAAAACTGAACATTTAAAATCACATCAAAATTAAAATTCAGGGTGGATTTCTAGTGAAAATCTCAAGAGGGTACGTAGTCAGAAAGAAGGCAAAAATCAATAAAACATGCAATATTAAAAATAGCGTAATGATTCAGTAATTAGCATTTTGTCATAGGTTGTTTAACAGGATGTACATTTTCAAATTATCTGATCAGAACAATATTAGCATCCAAAGACAATGAACTCTTAGGAAAACTATAAGATGCACTTTATATAATTCTGCATGCCCTTAGCTCCCTTACAATGACAGAGATGGCATTTAAAAAATTATTTGACAGTCAAAATGAGATCATTCCTTCATGTATACGAATGGTCTAAATCTAATCCCCTCTCCACATATTTTTGCCCTTCCATCCCATTGTTTTCCAAGTCCTCACAAACACATACACACATAACACAATGTAAACTGTTTTATGGCATTAATATGTATCAAAGGTGCAAACTATAAGAAAACAACACCTGTTTCCTGTATATAAAGCTCAGCTAGTTTCATTTATGAGTCATAGAGCAACCACTGTCTGATAATCACCAGAACCTGGATAAATTGAATGACACATTTCAGTGTGAAAGCATTTCGTGGTCTTTAAAATGATGGCTGTGACATGGAATCTCACAGCTAAGGAAAACTAGGAATTTTGTGGTAAAATATTGACTAAATATAGAAAATACTGTTTACAGAGTGAGACAATGTCATCTACTTGGAGCCATATACAGTCTCATGAATTCACTGAAAAGGAACTCAGTGTAAAAATGTAGAAACTCTGTGGTAATGGCATTCCACTAGGAACTGGAAAATGTTAATTTCTAATGAATGCCATTGTAGTAATATTGGATCAAGGATTCCTCAGTGCAAGTTAAACAAACAAGGAGTCTGGTGGCACTCTGAAACTCTAACAAATTTATTTAGAGCATGAGCTTTTGTAGGATGTGATAAAAAGATTTTTTAGTCTTTAAGAGTGCCACCAGATTCCTTCTTTATTTTTCTGGACTAGACTAACATGGCTACCCCTCTGGATTAGTGCAAGTTCTTGTCCCTATTCTCCTCCAATTCACACTGTTCTTACCATGGTATATCTCCACTGACAGCAATCTACACCTCTGTGAGAAGGAGGAGGAACAGATCTAGGACTGCAGAGTGACTCTAAATCAGCATTTGAATGGTCTGCCTAGTGGGAGGTCTTTTTTATACATTCTGGTCAATGTCTAGTAGTAATAACTGTAAAAAAAATCTGTATTCTACCTAAACCACAAGCACCCACTATCAGCAAAGTTATCTTGAAGAAGCAACTGAATCAGTGGCTTATCAACCAGGCAGAAAATACTATTACAGTAAAAGGGAACCCATGGTGGTGTTACACATCATCTTAAAACTTCTTTGCTTAGCTTGAGCACTGTATGCTGTCTTTGAAGAACTGCTAAATTGTCATTAGCTTGTGATTCACTTTGTTTAGGGGAGAGCTTACAAACAGAGAGATTACTTCCTCCTTGTTTCTCTGACTGGAGTCAATTCCAGGGACAAAGCTAGTTCCTGGAAACTGGTCATTAATGTAGGAGCTGAGATTCCAGAAAGAGAGATCTGCCTGCATGTCATTTGTGATGACCTTTATTCAGAGGTTCATGTAAGAAAACAAGTTGCACTAAAAAAATACCAAGACTCTGTGTCACAGATTTCTCTTCTAAGAGAAAACCAATCTGCAAATCCCTAAAATCTGTTACTACTCAAATGGGCAGTAACCCACTCCTGTTAAAAGAAGTTATGTGAAAGAAAAGGACATACCGTACTGAATGATTTATACTTCAAGTTCTCCTTCCTGCTATGCAGCACCGTTTCCTCTGACTCACACAATAGCCCCATCTGGCTACCATCTGCATCTGATCAGCCATGGTGAGACAATTCCAAGTCACTAACAGCCAAAAATTCAACATCCAGAGCCTGAGTACAAGAGAGGACCTGTAAGAAACCTATGCTCTAATGAGAATCCTGTGCACCCAGTATATAGTCATCTCAGGTGCTTCATCAAATAGTATCACCGACTATTTAGGGGCAGATTCAGCCAGAGACATAACTCTTCTGAAAGCAAGGGAACTGCAGCCATGTTGCTTCAGGTTGAGCCTGATCTTCATTCCTTGAGCTGAATTTATACCATTTGGTGCTGGGTCAGAAATTGCAGCTTCTGAGGCTAGCGAGACAAGCTGTACTGTCTGGGGAGAGAGGTTCACTTTTGGGGGGGTTTTACCAGCACCTTCAGGGGAAGGCAGTGTTTTGCAGCTGAGCCACCACAGACAGCTGTTGAAGTGATATGCTGAAACAATACCTCCTCCAGCCTCCTTGGCTAAATACTTCTACTCTGCAGTGTAACTGAATCTTCAGGCTGCCCTGGATCAATGGAATTGCCTAGCAGAGGACAGCTGGGAAGCCTTATACTTCCAAACCCAGCCCCTAGCCATGTGCATTGCTACCCTGGAGTGAGGTTAGCACAGAATATTTGTTCGAACTAAATGCAAGTGACCACATCTCTCTGGGGCAGTTGGTACTTAGAAGAGTTGGTCATCCCCTTCAGACACAAAGAAAGAGCAAAAGAATCTGTAGCATCTTTTGGTAGCTTACCTGTATTGCAGCTGCTGCTGCTCAGTCTTCCCGTCCATTTCTCTTACCTCTGACAGCAAGTACCACCAAAGCGTCCTAAACACACTGATCCAACATTAATGTGCTCATCTCCTAACTGTTTGTATTAGGACTCCACCACATGCAAGCAAACCAAAAAAAATAGTGTAATTTAGAAAGAAAGCAAGAAAGCAAGAAAGAAAGGTGCCAGCTGTCCTGACTTTCATTTCCTGCTATCCATTCCTCACCCAACATGTGCTGGAAATTCCAGCAGTCCAATCCCATGCCATTAAACTGTGGTTTGTGAGTTTACATAATGGGCTCACTTCTCTGTCTCTATTGAAGTGAATGGAGCTATGCCAGGTTACATCAAAAAAGGATCTTGTCCCAGGCCTACCATGGTTTCTTCCAGGTTTGCTCAAAAGGCTGAGTGTTACCTTTCCTTTTGGAGCCCACACAACAAATATGTAGATAATGTCTGCACTCCCTATACGTGAGCTGATGCTGTTCCTCCCACATCTTGGCTACAGATGTTATGCCAATGCTGTGAAGAGGTGGCTCTGCTAGAAGCCTGTGTGCTTATCTATCTGCAACTGTGGAAGGAGTAAATATATCAGTGTATGACCCTAACAGACCCATGGCAGCAGTGTTGGAGCTAGCCCTTCAGAATATTTGGTGGGGGGGCACACACAACACATACTAATAATTAATTAGAGTCCTACTTGAGCTACTCAGGACCATAAGCAATTGCTTAGTCTGTTTATGCCTAGCTCCAGCTCTGCAGTGGTGGGAAGAAGCACGAAATGCCTCATTCCAACTTCGCTTCTTTGTCCCTGAGGAAAAACACGTGTTGTGGGCACAGCTTAATTGTACTGTGTCTGTTTTTGCAACTGTGTGGGTTGGAGCAAACCAATTTAGATGAAAAAAAAGAAACCCACCGCCACCTCAATGCTGAGGCTTCATTAACTGTAAGAACTGAATATACATGGAAACCTTTTAAAGAGATACTGAGCGATACAGATAAGTGTCTTCATCCTGATTTTCAGGTTGGACTGTAATTAGAAAGGCCACAATGTCTGAAGAAAGCCTATTACTCCTATTTTTCTAGTCATCCTCCCAGACTGGATTATGGGTGATCAGGCCCATCATCATGCCACCTAAAGATAGAGTAGTAGGAAACTGATGGCCCCAGCTGCAAGAGAGAATGGGAAGAAGTGGGCTGGCTCCTCTTGAAGAAGCAGAGAAAATGAGGTCTGCTCTGAAAGAGTTAAAGGAGGACTTTATTGCCCTCCTGGGAAGGAGAAGGGGCTTGTTGGGTGCCCTGTGATGATGAGAAAGAAAATCATACTTCTAGAGAATTAGAGGAGGATGGTATTGATCCTGTTTTGAATGCAAGGCTGTAACTAGGGCAGTGCAACAAGGGCTTTGCCCTGGGCACTGTATTTTAGAGGGCGATTTCAGTTGAACAGCTCCATTTCACCGCTCGATTTGAGGGCACGTTTCATTCTGCTTGCCCTGAGCACACCCCAGGCGCACTGCTTAACGGCAGCGGTCTGAACTAGATGATCTATTGAGGTCCCTTGCAGTCTTACACTTCTATGATTCAATGTATTGCCCTCTGAAGATGCCAGAAAGAAGGTGGGTCATCTACACCACCTCTTAAAGAAAGTCCAGGCTGTAACAGAGGATCTGGGAATTTGCAATTGTGGTAGATGAACTGCAGCTTTATGAATGGTTAAATTGCAGACTATCTAATGCTTTTGACAAGCTATAAGCATTGAGGTCCCCTCAGTTGTTCCATTTCCAACTGGGAAACCAAACTGCCAAGTGAGAGTTTTCATAAGTTAAAAACAAAGATCTTCTGGGCACCAGAGTTATATTATCTTAAGAGGAAAGGGAAAAAAATATTCTTTATGAAAAAAAAGTTCTTTGCCAGAAAGAAAGAAAAAAAAGTAAACTCATTTTAACTCAACAAAAGTTACGTCTCACAATGATTTATGAAAGCTATTTTTAAATGAATAAATAACTATGACACATAAACTTAATGTGACATTTATGATGTCAGCAATGGGATCTGTGACAGTGGTGAATTGTTATAAGTGCCAAAAGCAGTGAAAGCAAGTACTATACAAAGAAAAAGAACAGAGAAAAAAGAAGTGGCTCACAGTGTTTTCTGGAAAAATAGGGGAAAGATTCAGGAGCAGGAATTAGGAACCACTGAAGAAACAACAGCTGATGAACTTGACTGAGCACTAAGATTTGTCTGCTACTGCTCTGATTAGAGGTGGTGAGCCATGCTGAGGAGGTCAATCAGTCAGAGGCAGGAGGAGGCACCTCCTCCAGATAGGGGACCAAGAGAGCTCACTCTTACTCCTACAGAGCATGCACGGGACCTAGGAGACACTGCTACGGAAGGTCCAGCAGAGGTAGATACAATAGCCAGAGTTCCAGATATGGAGACTGGAGAGGAGAGGCTATTTATTCAGGAAAGACAAATGGAGCCACAGAAGCTTTCTGACTAGGACAAACATCTTGGGCTGGAATGGGAGAAGGGGGTCAACTGATGCCCGTGGAAGAGAGATAAGAAGGTGTACCTGATCAGGAGCCAGCAGGCAAACAGATGTGAATGTGATGAACTCCAGTGCTCCAACTGTGATTTTAGTTATCATGGACACCAAATAAGCTTCTGGGAGTCTTACTGTGAACATATGAGAGGTGGGATAGAGAAAGGAACAGGGCTTTGAGGAAGAATTTTTATGAAGTGAATTGCTGTTATTTGAAAGTATAAAAGGTAATGATTGCCAAGCCATTGGGGGAATAAATTTGTGGCATCTCCCTAGGTTGCTGTCAAACATCCTAGTTACATTCACTGCTTTATAAGGGAAAAATCACAGATGTTGCAACTGCATGCAGTATCTTTGCTGACCATATTTTATTAAGTTTATCAGTGGTTTGTGTATTACAGTAGGCCAGGGACTTTGGCAGCTCCAGTGAGGAGGCTTAATACAGCTCCTCAGCGCACTAAAAACAGCAGGAGGTAATTAAAGTGAATTACTCACTTGTAAACACCTTCAGTGATATGCCAACCCCTAGGGAAGTTCATATATGTTGGATCAAAGTGAGTTTCCAGATATTAGAAAACAAAGGGATTTTAGTTTTAAAAGCCTGGGTTTAAACTGAATGCAGGCCTTCTTTCTGATCCAAAAAATGGACAAGGCCTTCTGTCCAAAAGAGGACTTCACTCTACCAGAGCCTGAGACTGGAAATGGGATGACCTCCGGTAAGCTTTTTAGCACATGTGTAGGTTCCTTTATTGTGTTTTCTCTAATTCTTTCACTTTCAGAATAAATGTGCTTGCTCAGAAATAGCTGTGTGATAACTTTCAACTCTGGGCAATTGCATTCTTGGTAGTCTACAGGCAGAAAGTAAGGCTCTGGTGCTGGCCTCTTTAGGCAGGAGGACTTGCTGAGGTTGCCACATTGCAGGGAGGGGAACATGTAGCCTTAAAGCTCCCCCAGTCAGGAGAAAGGGAGACATGGGCTATGTCCACACACAGGGTGTTGTTTTGAAATAAGTTATTTCGAAACAAGTCATTTAAAAATAAAGCCCTTATTTCGAAACGACTTAATTCGAAATAACAAAAAACCAAATCGAAATAAGGGAAAAGTGGGAATCGAAATAGCATGTCCACACTGTGGACTTGCTATTTCGCTTCAGGGGAAGGGCACCATGGGAGGTGTGGCAACATGGCCACCTCCCTGGGCCATGTCGGTGGCCATCTTGCCAGCCAATCCTATAAAAGCTGGCCCCGACCTCACTTCCCTGTATATTCTGGCTAGCAGGACTCTGCAAGCGACAGACATGGACACTGCCTGGCTGCCCAGCCAGTGCCATGCAACACACAGACCCTCTGCCTGCCTGCAGAGTGTCCTGCTGATGTGGGACACTCTGCTTGCAGACCTAGATGATGCCCAGCCTGTGCCCAAGGCTGTCAGCCAGCTGGGCTGCAGAGCAGAGCTACTGCCCCTGCCCCCTTCCATGCCTCGCCAGGTCTGGGCCCGGGAGACCAGCCCAGAGTGGTGGGAGCAGGTAGTGCTGTGAATGTGGGGGGACGACCAGTGGAGGAGGAACTTTTGGATGACCAGAGCCAGCTTCAACCTCCTGGTCTCAGAACTCACCCCGCTGCTGCACCAAAGGGATACCACCATGAGGCCTGCCATCCCTGTTGACAAAAGAGTGGCCATTGCCCTGTGGAAGATGGCCACTCCAGAGTCACACAGGTCTGTGGCACACCTCTTTGGCATTGGGAGGTCCACCACCAGCAAAATTCTTGTGGAGGTCACCAGGGCCATCAACCAGGTCCTGCTGCAACACCTGGTCACCCAAGGGGACCTGCAGAACACCATTCCTGGCATGGCCACACTGGGCTTTCCCAGTTGTGCAGGGATCCTGGATGCCACACACATCCCCATGTGAACCTCAGAGCACAGAGCCGCAGAGTACCGAAACCGCAGGAGGTACCATTCGATCATCTTGTAGGCCCTTGTGGACCACCACGTCCTGTTCCAAAACTGTTACGTGGGATGGCCAGTGAGGGCCCATGATGCCAGGGTCCTCTGTAACTCTGCCCTGTACCGGAGCATAGAGGCAGGCATCTTCTTTCCCCCACATAACATCACTGTTGGGGGAGTAGAGTTGCCCATCCTCATTGTGGCAGACGCAGCCTATCCCCTGTGCCCATGGCTCACGTGGCTGTATGCTGGGCCCCTCGATCCCCGATGGCAGATCTTCAACCACTGCCTGACCCGCTGCCAGGTGGTTGAGCAGGCATTCGGCCACTTCAAGGCACTCTGGAGGTGCCTCCTTACACACCTCCACCTTGCGGAGAGGACAATGCTGCAGGTGATCAGTGCATGCGTGGGCCTGCACAACTACTGTGAGCAGTGGGGTGAGCCCATTGCAGCTGCCTGGGAAGCTGAGGCACAACTCCTCACCAGGGACTACAAGGAATCCAGACCTGTGCCGCCATGGGAGCAGCCATCCCAGAGAGCCTTGACAGTGCGGGACGCACTGATGAGCACCTTTGCCCTGGAGGAACTCTGAGGGCCAGGCCCGCCCTGCCCCACACTACCATCTCCCCTGTTCGCCCACAATCAGCCCCCACCCATCCACCCACACTGTGAACTACCCCCAATAAAAACATTCAAAACCAAGAATAAGTGCCAAACTATTTATTTAACAAAACAGGAGTTGGGGCAGTGAAGGGCTTGGAAGGGTTACGGGATGGGGCAATGTGGGGGCAGTCTGGGGGAGGGCCAGCAACTTGGAAGGGGGAGGGGGAGTTCGGGGAGTTTGGGGAGGGGGCAGCAACTTGGGAGGGGGAGTTCGGGGAGGGGGCAGCAACATGGAAGGGGGAGATAGATTGGGGGGGAGGGAGTGGGAGAGTCCGGGTGGCTGGGGAGAAGTTATGCAGGGCCTGTGGGGGGGTCTGGGGGTGGTGCTGTACCTCACCCCTGCCCATGGCTGCCCTGGGTCACCTCCGGGGAGGGCCAGGTGGTGGACCCCCTGCAGCTCCTGGAGGGGCCATCTGCCTCACCAGCTGGTGAAGGCTGGTGGCAATGGCCTTGACCGCATGGGGGAGGCGGTCACTCAGGTGCTCAGTGGCCTGTACCTGGTGCTCCAGGGCGGCGACCACCCAGTAGTCTGCAGCAGGCGGAGGGCAGAGTCCTGGCACCTCGCTTGCTACTGCCGCAAGGCCTGGGTGGATGCCCCGGTCCTCCCGCCAAGCTCCTCAAAGCTCTCCAGGATTTCAGCCCACGACTGGGGGGCCCTCCTCCTCCTCTGGGGTGGCCTTGAGCTCAGGCGTTGGGCAGGTGGTGGTGGCCAGTGAGCGGCTGGGCAACCTGCTGGAGGGCAGCAGAAAACGCAGTTGGCCCCTGCTGCCTGCTGGCCTTGTCTGTGTGCAGCCTGTCTGCAGCACACACCTCTGCCCTGACTGTCAGCAGGACTCAGGATCCTGTGGGACATTGCCCTCAGGTAGGGCTACCAGATCCCAAAGCCTCAAAAGGAGGCCAGGAAAGTACCAAAAGGAGGACACTGGAGGACACATGGGAGGAAATGTATTATGGCTGTGATATTCTTCAGTGTTTAGGGAGCCCTGGAACACTTTCCTGTACAAATAGGTATTATATGGGCATTCCAGGACACTTCAACCCCTACAGTAAAAAGCCTGACAAAATCCTGTATTTTAAAAATGCCTGCCAGACAGAGAATGTGAGGATAAAAAGAAGACCAGGACAATAAAAAGGGGACCATGTTCTCCTTTTGCCCAACATCTGGTAACTGTACTCTGGAGGCACACATGCTAGTGGTACCCACAATGGTGAGCTGGACTCACCCACACCTTGCTCTAGGGGGTCTCCCAAGGCCACATGCCAGTGGCAAGGCCTGCATGCTCTCCATCCCCACCCAAGATGCGGCTGCATCTTTGACACCCAGCCCCTATTAACCACCCCGAGACACACGGGGGCCTGTGACCCTGGTGACACCTGTCTCTCAGGGACCCATGGCCATGGGAGGGCCTCTTCACCCACCGACCCTGTGCCCTACCTGCCTCAGTGCCCCGCCCTATACCCCCTGGTTGCCCGTGACCTGGACAGGCCCAGCCCTGTGTGCTTCTGCGGGAGGGGAATACTCACCCATAGGGGCTCCAGAGGTCCAGTGAGACGTCCCGGGGTCGGTCTCAGAGTCCCCAGGCGCTGGGATGGTCTCAGGCCCCTGGTCCTCTGTCCTGCTCTCCAGCTCAGGGCCGAGGAACAGCTCCAGGGTGCCAGGGGAAGCCTCCACTGCTGATGGTGGTGCGGCAGAAGGCTCCACGATGGAGACATCAGAGGCTGTCTCCATCGCCTCCGGGCCATAGGATGGGCTCCAGCATGCCCCCATGTCAACAGCCTTGGCAGGGAGACCGCTGGGCTCTGGCCCCACAAATGCGTGGAGCTCATCAAAATAGAGACAGGTAGCAGTGCTACCTGCCCCCCTGGAGTTCCCGGGCCTCTTGGGTCCTGGCATAGTCCTGCCTCAGACCCTTTATCTTGCTCCAGACCTGCTCCATTGTCCGGTCATGGCCCACTTTGGACATCGCTGCAGCAATGTCCACATAAATGTCCCGGTTCCAGTGGGTAGCCCAGAACCGGGACATGATGTCTTCACGCTGTCATATCCTGAGGAGGCAGTGCACCTCCTCGGGTGTCTACACTGGGGCCCTGCATTGCCCCCCCACAGCATTGCTGCCACGTGAGGCTATGCTGACAGAAGCCTCTGGGCACACTGCCTGGCAGGCACGCCCAGGGAGGAACTTCCTGTTTCCTGTAGGTGCTGTGCATCCTGGGAAGAAAGTCAGACTGTTATTTCGAAACAACGCTTGTTTCAAAATAACATGTCCAGACAATGGTTATTTCAAAATGAGTCATTTTGAAATAACCGTCATTTCAAAAAAGCATGTCCCAACGGCGTTATTTTGAAATGACTCATTTTGAAATGACCGTTGTTTCGAAATGGAAGGGGTTTAAG
Source organism: Podocnemis expansa (assembly GCA_007922195.1). Taxonomy (NCBI): domain Eukaryota; kingdom Metazoa; phylum Chordata; order Testudines; family Podocnemididae; genus Podocnemis; species Podocnemis expansa. The sequence goes on along the minus strand of ML682013.1, from coordinate 8,461,470 downwards.
CTGTTTCGAAATGACGGCTCTTGTTTCGAAACAACAGAGCCTGTCGTTTCGAAACAAGAGTATGTCGTGTGGACATGCCGGTTTTTATTTCGAAACAACCTCTGTTGTTTCGAAATAAAAACCTCGTTTGGACATACCCATGGATCCCTGACCAAAACAGGTGAGAACTTGGAGTGGCAGCTCTTGATGGACCACTTGGAGGGAATATAGCTGCAGTTGTCCTAAACTATAACCACTATCCATGCATTTCTTTGATATTTTAAAATATTTATTTTTAATTAATAGAAGAGAAGTCTTAAAAGGATGCTTGCTCATTCCATTTTCCTTCCAGTTATGCTGTCAATTAGGGCCACTTAGTCTACAATGCAAAGTTTTTTCAAGAGAAGGAGGCTTATTTCGGAAAAACTTTATGGCTGCCCATGCAGGCATTTTAGTATTTCAAAATAAGCACTTCATTATTTTGAATTAATGAAGTGCTATTTCAAAATACTAAAACCTGGATTTATTTTGAAATATTGATTCTTTTGAAATAGCTATTTCATAAAAAGCCATTCCAAGCTGTAGAATTGGCTTTTTTTTAAATAATAGCCTTATACTTTATATTGCTTTTACCTATTTTGAAATAGAAAGTCTAGTGAAGACTTTCTATTTCAAAATAAGAACTCCTACCTTATTTTGAAATAGAGAGTCTTCACTAGACTCTTACTTTGAAATGACAAATTTGGAATAATGCTATTTTGAAATAATTATTTCAAAATAAATTAAAAATAGTTATTTCAGAATAACTGTTTTGCAATATCTGTGGCAGTGTAGACATAGCCTAAGAGTAATATCAACAAACTTGACCACTGCCTTAAGTTAATAAAACTTTTTGCTATTTAACATTAATCCTTGTAGCATTCAAGGTATTCCCAATAGTAGGTAGAGGAAAACAGAAGGGAACACTTCAGCTGCCGAGAGAAACCTACTTAAGCTCAAACTGGTATGCATATTAGTATCAACACCATAAGCAAGACTCACTGGGCTTGATTCTCCACTGCTTTGTCCTTTGAGCAAAGCTAAGAGCACATACCCAAACGCTCTGTTCAGTGTATGGGCTCTTCAATGAAATTATTGATAATTTTAGGTTTCACTTCTTCTCTTCAAAGATCCATGAGATTGGTTCAGGCTGCCTCAGTCACCACCACTTTTCCAGATCATGGACTTCTAAAACGGCCATGTTCCTCTGAAACCATGGATGTCAACCTCAGATACAGGACTGGTGACCTCAGAAAACTGACCTTTTCTGGCAATCAGCCGCAGGATGTGGAACTTGTTCTTGGAACTACCACAAGTCTCACCACCTTCAAATCAAAATGTGCTGAGGAGTTCGTTGTAAACCTTCGCACAACAGGAGAAAAAGAAGAAATAAAAGCAGAAAAAGCTCTACATTGACTTGGTGACTAGGGGAAGAGAACATTAGGAGCACTTTGTGTTCGCTTTTAGAAATGTTAAGGTGCTTGACTAGCACAGCAGAAAGAATGCTATAACTGCAAGTCTAGATTACAATAAATAGATTATGCCTCTCTGCTGTTTTTTCAGGGTCTCCATCTTCAGACACCAATATCACAGCATCAGTCATTTTTAGTTCATATTTTAAAGTTTTTCTTTGAAATGGTAAAGGCTAGGACAATTTAAAAGTAGAATCTTTGATTCCAAGTAAACTGATTGGAATGATGAGGAAAAACGGTCAGTGTTTTGGACTCTGATAAGCCTGTATGGTATTTGGATACTTTTTTTAACCCAAATCCAAACAGCCAAAGTTTGGAAGTTCCATCACTGTGTTATCTTCGTCTTTTGTTACCATTCATCCAACTTCTGTTATTTTTCAATTCCCAAAAAAAACGCTGCTCAACAGACAGGCAGGACTTCATAATATTTCTCTTGCTATGCTAATACTTCCTTGCGTGTGCTGCTCTCTCTTCAAGCTACAGATCAGATTGATGTCTGGAAGCAGAGCTGCAAGGCACAACCTTGAATGCTGTTAGAGTATTTACTGTAGAATCTGTATGTGCTTTACCTTCTCTGCATGACCTTGGCTATGAACTGTGAGCAATGTTGTGACTGAATCTCATGCAGCACAAGGTGAAAAAACCTGCTTACAGGTATTAACTTTGCATGATCAGCAACAGATGTTCATGACAAAGTGGATTTTAAATCGTGGATACTGTTTCTTCTATAAGGTCATTAATTGACAGGGAAGAAAATTATTAATGTTCAGCTCAGATCTCAAAGTCATCAACAATCCAGCCTTGCTACATGTTCACTAGAGTCAATTCCCAACACACATTTTCCCAATATGCTATCAATTTAGCTGTGGGTTCACATATGCAGAATTATTTCAGCATCAGAAATAATGGAAGGAAGCATTACAAGAGCCTTCTTCCTGTCTCCTTGCCTTGCATTTGTCAGAGTAAACAGTACAATTTAGTCTATTACAACCAATACAGGGATCTGTGGCTTTCAGGCTCTTAGGAATATGGCAGAACTTTTCACAGTATTGTAGCAATTCCTGTACGGGTATGTCCACACACAGTCCTTATTTCGAAACAACAGAGGTTATTTCGAAATAAGGAATGGCATGGCCACACGACGCATGGCCATTTCGAAAGAAGCAAACCGCTTCTTTCGAAATGGCCGTGGTCCTTTCGAAAGAAGCTAAACCTCGTTGCCTTTCGAAAGAGCGTTGTTTCGAAACGGTTGTTTCGAAACAACGCCAACGGGACATGCCGTTCCGAAATAACTGGCTGAGCTTCCTCCCAGGGTGCTTAGCACCCTGGGAGGAAGAGCCACCCCCTCAGCACCCTGTCCAGGGTGCTGAGGGGAGACAAGCTGCAGGGCACCGGGGCGCTGCCCCCAAGACCAGCGGGGAGCCCTGCGGAGGGGCGCTGATGCCCCCCCTCTCCCCGCCGCTGGGGCTGCTCAGGAGCCCGGCGGCCGGGTGCCGGGGCTCCCCGCTCTGCCCGCTGCCGGG
>ML682013.1:8415093-8458057 GCA_007922195.1 Podocnemis expansa | reverse complement strand
GGTGAGCCGCCTGGGCTGTGGCCACCTCCCCCGGGGCTGCAGGACCCCCGAGCTGGTGGCGGGGGAGCCGCGGGGCTCGCAACCACTGCCCCCGCTGAGCCCGGGGCCGGAGGGGCTGGCGGGACCCGGCTCCCCGTGGCTGCAGCCGCGCACCGGAGCCGCTCCGCCAGCTTGGGGGGCAGCAGGGGTGTTAAAGCCCCTGGGGCGCAGTGCCCCGCTGCCCGCTCCTGGCGGGTGCCTGCAGGGGGCTGCGGGCACCCGCCAGGTGAGGCGCGGTGCCTGCAGCCCTTTGCAGGCACCCACGGGGTGCAGTGCGCCTCTGCACTGCACCCTGTGGGTGCCTGCAGCCCCCAGAGGAAGCGAAATAGCAGGTCCACACTGTGGACCTGCTATTTCGCTCCCTTATTTCGAGGACACAGTTTTGTTATTTCGAAACAAGTTATTTCGAAATAACAGGTTTTTTCGAAATAAGTTATTTCGAAATAGCTTCTTTCGAAATAACAAAACTGTGTGTAGACATAGCCTACCTGTGCTTGAAATTTTGAGATAGCAAGTTATGTAGTAGAAGTACTTATAACTCTCCAAATCCCATCTTCGAAGCATCTGACGAAGTGGGATTTTCTCCCACGAAAACTCATGCGAAAAATAAATCTGTTGGTCTTAAAGTGCCACACGACTCCTTGGTTTTTTTTGACAAGAGTGTCAGCATCTGTTGTATGCAGTGTTCTTGTAGTTGTGCCAGTTCCAGGATGTTAGAGAGACATGGTGGTTGAGGTAGTAGCTCCCCACCATGTCAGTTAGTACCTGTGGCTCTTTGTCATATAAATCATTTATCATCCCAGAGCTTCATGGGAGATGAAGTTGACTTGTTTTTGTGCTGCCTCTTCTCCTTGCCACATGCTTCCTTGCCAACAGACAGCTTGGTGTTGTTGAGAGACAAAGGAATCCGGGCTATAACTGCAACTCCAAGCTGCAGAAATAATTGGAGAGTAAATCTCCAAATGTGAGGTGTCAGAGTCAGTTTCCAGTTGGGTTTGGTAACTCTAACCAGTGCTGAGGTAGAAAGCTTAGGAGTGGGTATATTGTATGTTATGTTGAGTGCATATAAAGATTTGTGGTACCACTGCCCACATTTCCAGGCAATCAGTTCAATGTCCTAGGAAATCGCTATGTGCAGGCCCAGTCTTCTTTTATTATTTATGAGCCAGTGATAATTTCACATGTACAAATGGACCATATGACTTTCCAAAAATCTATCAGAAATAATGGCTTCCAGCTGTGGACTAAGGATGTTTGACTTTAAAATCTTGAAAAATTAAATTCAGATTGCTACATTCAGAAACCCCACAAAGATGCTCTAATTGAGAGGCTGGATCTGATCAATTTCTCTGCAAGCATTCTTGCTTTATTATAACCCAGTGAAAAACCAGTCAGTAAGTAAGAGCTCACTCCCCACATGGGGTCATCTTTTTGGGTAGTATATCAGGCTGCTAGTAAATATGCGTTGTGTTTGAAGAGTAGCATTCTGGGAGTGGGATTAGGGTTATTGCTCTTACTCCACAATGGGAGCAGGAGTTTTGACATTTTCTCAAGACTCCAGCTGGGAGTTTACTGAGCCCTTTTCCTCAAATTGAATCTATGTAATTTAAATCTTTTCTCTGGCACATCCACAGCATGTTACACATTTCTTAGCAGCATCCTCAGCTACCAAGAGATGTGTAACGGTCTTATATTCTTTAAACCAAATATACAGAACATGTACTATATTTCATGGACACTTTTTGATAACACATCATGACATCACAGATCCACTACATTAACTGCAAGAGTAGAATTTAGGATTTTGTGGACCCAAACATGCTCCCATTTAAATATTTGATTTCAGTAAGGGACTAAAGAGTAGAAAAAAGGGTGGGAAGTCAGGAATTGTTTTCATCTCATCGGGCCTCTGCAACTGAAAGTTTGCTTTGCAGCAAGTTATTACAGCGAACATAAAACTATTATAAAACATTTTACTTGAGCATTTGCAAGTCTTCCAGTACTGATAATCCATATGGAACTCCCTGTAGCCCTGATCCAAAGTCCACTGAAGTCAATAGAAAAACTCTCATTGATTTAAATTGGTTTTAGATCAGGCTTATTATCCCAGTAGCTCCACTTTGATACATCCAGAAGATACATACACTTAAAATTATGTATCAAAAGTATGGTTCAAAAGTTAACACAGAGCTTGAATTGATTGCCAAATGAAACGTACCCAGTAAATTCCAGCCTAAACCATCTCTCCTAGGGTCGTTGCTCTAGAATTCCTTCCTTAGGACCTATGTATCCCAAACCCTAACTTCCTGTCTAGAAAACCGTTCTCACTGTTCTATTCTGGAGTTTAATGAGCCTTCTCTGCTCTCTGAAGGATTCTAACATCTGCTATCAAGACGGAGAAACAGCAAAATACAGCTATTCTGCCAAATCCTTTTTTATAGCGTTGTTTTTGTTTGCTGATTACACTGGCCACTTAAAGTGAGAACACATTTGCTCTTTCCCATGTAGGAATAATAGATGGAAGAAAACTAGAGTTCATAATTGTAAAATACTGTATTAAATTGCATATTTGTCTTTCTGCAATATGTCAGGAAGATTTTTCCTAGGAACATGAGGATTTAAATTTGAATAAAATCCTTTATTTTCTATAACGATGTTTCTGGTGACTTCTAGTTTTTAACAGGATAAGTAAAAATCTTTATTTTCTTTCTGTTGAGTCAGCAGCTCCATAGTAAAAAGAAGCATTTTGGTTGTGGTACTACTTGGTTAGATTTATAAGATAAAAAGGGGAAGAGAATAAACAGTGACCTTGACTCATAACCATGGTATGAGTCAGGTTTGCAAAACTATGGAATAAAACTTTTTTTAGCTCCAACGTGTGGGCGGATAAACAAATACCCCTATCTGTGCAGAAACTTAACTCAGAAAAAGTGGATTAATTCAGAGAACTGTAAAAATATTAGGAAGGCCATAGCAATATATGAAAATGATCCATTGTTATTTGCTCTGCAAGGTATATTATACAGTGGTCTTGGGGTCACTGGAACACATTTCAATTTATCTAATAAGATCTTAAATGTTCTTGCTTAGAAACATAATGTAAAAAAAAGCACCAAATTCTTTTTTTTTTTTTTTTGGTCTAGGCTAGACTTTAAAGGTCTGATATTAGAATATGACAGCTAATATGTACACTTGAACTCCTAGTCCAGACAAAGCCTAGTGGCTCCAGTGGGTTTGTTCCACATGTAAAGCCACCTCCTATAAAATATTCGGTGTGCTCTTCAAACACAGTGGAGAATCTTGGGCAGGGGCAGATTACCACATGAGCCAGACTTTTTCCTGCGGGCTGACAAGATCTTTTCTTATGTCCCTGTGATCTGAAATGGGCTCAGATTTTTCTTTCATTCAGTGTTGTTCTTTATGACCCAAAAAGCTGGAAAACTTCCAGTTTATTATCTGGAGGTTAATGCAGTTTATAATGTTAAAAGTTTTACCAGAACAATTTGAAAAAATAAGGTCTTTCAATTTTGCATTCAGAATAATCCACTGCTGTGTAAGTGATGTCAGATAAATCATGATCACATGCAGGGGCGTTGCTGGATAGCAAAAAGACCCGGGGCACAGGCCCACAGGCTCCACCTCTGCTAGACCCTGCCCTTGTCATGGGTCTGCCCCCAATAGGCCACACCCACAACAGACAACCTTTCCCCCCCGCTCCATGACCCAACTGACCCTACCCCTATCCTGGGCCCCACAGGAAATTGGAATTCACATGAAATATTTTGAAGTGGGGAAGTTCCACATGAAATGGAAATTTTGGAAACATGGAGATGTGATGTTTCTGAAAGGAAATATGCTCCCTGGGGCCATGCCAGCTGATGACTAAAATTGAACTGTCAGTTTCTAGCCAGCAAATGTATAGGCACCAATGCAGTCTGACCATGTAGATTACCATGGATTATCCTGGTCCAGAGTGTTTAGCCTCTGTACCACTCTCCCATCACACAGAGGCCCCAGGCTATGTTGTGATACAACAGCTCCTTCATAACCCTCTGCATTAAAACCGTAAAATGAGCAATCATTCACCTCCAGTGTTCCCTACAAATGAATCAAGGTGCTGGCAATATCCTCTTACAAGCTCACAGACCATGTGAGGAGGACATATAAAAATTCTCCTCCTCTGACAAGGCATATCATTCCCTATCTCCTACAGGGTTCTGTTGCTAAACATCAGGAGTCATGGAGATCAGAAAATAGGAGTGGGAGGGAGGGTGGTGGATAAGACCATCCCTGGGACTTCCAGTCAACTTGTTTAGGTTTTCCAGGTACTGGAGAAGTGGATGGCATCTAGGTGCCCAGATGAAAGATGACACCCTGCTGACCCACGCTGAAGATACCTACCTCTGCAGTTCTCAAGCTTTTAAAATAGAGCCCACGCCTCTCCTGAACTTTGCTGTAATGCTTTGCCCTCCATTTTGAGTGGCAGCATGTGATTGTGGAGCAGGGGAGTGGAGGGATGGCAGCACAGCAGCTGCAATTTCCCATGCTGGGTTGCTTATACTACAGGGCAGGAAATTTAAAAAGGCTCTGACCCTCTCCCAGCTTCCAGGTATATGCAGTCCAGGTAGGGGGAGTTGGGGAACTCATGAGGCAAGCAGGCAGGTTGGCTGGGGCTGCCAGTGCAGTGCTGTGAGCAGGGTCACACCAAACTGGCTGACCCAGCCAGACAGCCAGCCTACCTGCCTTCTGCCTCCCCAGCAAATAGTCAAAGAGAGGACAACAAAGTGAATTGAAAGCAAAGCAGAGAAGCCTCCTGCAGTATTTCTCCCACCCTGCCCTTAGCTCCTGCCAGAGTCCCAATCCCACTTGTGGGGAAACAAAGCAGAGAGGATTAGCAGCAAAAACTAAGTAAGCCCACTCTTACAGGAAAGAGCGAGTCCAAACCAAAAATACAGCATTACTGGGATCACATTATCCAATGCAAGACAGACAACATTACAGGAATTCACAATAATGTATGGCAACTATAAAACAAGCAAGGCACTTTCAAGGTGTAACAAATTTATTTATTGCACAGAGCTTTTGTGGGTGAAATCCCACTTTATCAGACACTTGAAAATGGTTTCCAAATGGGATTTTGCTCACGGGATAAATAAATGTGTTACTCTTTAAAAGTACCACAGGACTCTTTTCTATTTTTACGGGATTAGACTAACATGGCTACCCCCCTGGAACTTTTCAGTAAAAGGATGGTTAACTTTGTGGCATGCTGCCTGGTACATGTACTTATGCTCTGCACAACTCATAGGAGGGTAAAACTGAAGAGCAGAATAAATAGTGACATTAAGTAGCGATATTAGTGGTAGGTAAAAGCCTCACTCATGATCTCCCAACAGAACTCTCAAATCTCAGGAATTTTTTCCCCAGGCCCAGTCTGCTAATATTTGCTCAGTCTTCTGTAGCCACAATCAGTGGTGGCTTTTGGGGTAGGCGAAGCAGGTGGCTGTCTAGGGCCCCAAGCAATAAGGGGCCCCATCTTCAATCTGATAGACAGAAATGAAAACATAGAAAAATATAGAAATTTTTCCCATCTAACAGAGCTAGTAGGGCTGGAAGCCTAAGCACTTTTCACTCTTGGCTCATCAAAGCAAGCTATCATAAGGATCTGTGTTTCATCTGAAATGCAGATTTCACCATTCTCTGCCCATCACCTTCACATTGACACGCTAAAAAAGCAGGAGCAAGCAATAGACAGCACAACAGCAGGAACTTTTCCAGTGGCCTCAGCTTTCAATTCCTTAGTATGGTCATTTATTTTGCCATTTTTTAATTTTGTGAAATACTGCCTTTTTCTTTCCTTTTTTACCTGTTCTTTTGCCTTTTCCTTTGACTTCGTGACAATTTTTACTTTGGCTTTTTTTAGCTCAGTTTACCAGGTAGGTCCATATAGGCTGCTACATCTAAATACAGTGCTTCCCTTAGGCAATCATTACACCTGTGTGTGATGTCTGTGCAGTATGTCTTTCTTTTGATAAGTAATTTTTTAGCTTCTTTTGTACTTAACTATTTAATATTTTTGAGGGGGCCAGAGTCTTATAAACTTGAGTACTTCAGAGAATTTCATTGAAATTTGGTGTTTTTCATTTATAGCTACACACTAGAAACCTCCTTTTCACTTATTTTTATTTATTATAATTATTTGTATTAAATATCTCCAGTGCACACAAACTCAAGCCTATATGGAAAATTTGTAAGATTTGACTGCCAAAATTTTAAATGTGGTATTTTAGTTATTTTTCAGCCATCATTAATGTTACCACTTCTTATTTATTAATTAATGCTCACACTTTTAAAAAAAAATTAAAATGTTCACTTCAACTTTGTAGTTCAGCATTAGCTGATTTATGTTAAGTGAAAGATGATCAACTTGCAAGCTTCATGATGGGAAGATCTTTAAAAATACCATGCCCAAGAATAATTTATGAGTTCCAGATGGACAATCATATTAGTTTGGCTCAGCAAAACAAACAATGAGTCCTGGGGGGGTGACATTGGGCAATTAAGGGTGCAGGGGGGACTGAGGCCACAGGGAAGGTAGCAGTGGGGGCCAATAGTGGGCCATTTAGGGGGCCCCACAATGGGTCTTCGCCTAGGGCCCCCAATTGCCTAAGGCCACCTCTGGCCATAATGTAGGGGTGGCTCCTTCTGTTTGCTTTAATCAGAGATGTCTGCATTGTTCTGCTAGTTAGATGGTAATTGTGGTCCATCAAGACAGGCTGGCAATTGAGACTGGCCCATTCACACATTTAAATGAACATACACAGCATATGCCTAAACCAGGTTTCATCAAGTATACAAAATGGAGTACAATATTTAAGCAGGAGTTCCAAACTGGCAATATGGAGTCTTGTTGGACATTGGTTATAATGCCTATGTGTCAGGGTTACAGAATTATTTCACTTATGACACTAAAGGACATATACACAACATTAATTAACATGTACTTTAAAGGTAAATACAATTAATTATCTCTGTCTGTCCTTATTATTTGTCTCTGCCCCACACCTCCACTCACTTTCTGCTTAATGTAGAACAATCTCTCACACAAGAGAACAATTTTAAGCACAGGATAAATACTAGGCACTGCATATGGTGGTGTTCAGCAGAGTTCAACTTTACAAATAATAGCACCATTGATGAGGTTACCCTCCCAGACCACCTGCTGCACCAGCCTCAGAACTGAGGCAACAAAGCAAGGGGAGGAGACCCCACAGTTGTGCCAGGCTGGCCCCACTGCCATGTGAGACCCTGTGGTCAGACCAGGCAGCTTCTCCACCTGGGCATGTGGTGAGGGCAGGGGACCCCAGACCAGGCCAGCCCTGACACATGGGCATGGAATGAGGGCAGGAGACTCTGGGTTGGCACCTGAGCCTCGCCCCCTGAGCTGTGGGGGGCTCCCTGGACAAGGCTGCATCACAGCAGCCTGGCCACCAACCTTATCCCCAGGGACCCAAGGCTGAGGGATGGTCCCTAGCTCACCAGCCTTCTGCTGGCCTGACCCTATCCCAGACAGAGGCTGAGGAACATCCCTTGGCCCACCCGGGGCTCAGGTGAGGGGCTCCATTCCCAGGTCACCCCCCCCCGAGGCCCATAGGCCATGGGAGGGGTCCCCCCTGCAGGCAATGGGGAGACACTCATGGACCCAGCTGGGCCCCAGAGGTCTATGGACACCACGCCTAGTCCCACTCAGGGCCCAGAAGCCTAAGGGTAGCCCCCTGAGTCCCACCTGGGCCCCAGAGGCCTAGGGACACCCCCACCAGTCCCACACGGGCCCCGGAGATTTAGGGGCTCCCCTGCCCATCCCATGTGGGGCCTGGAGACTTATTGGCACCCCCAGCCCCAGCTGGGTCCCAAAGGCCTGGGGGGAGTCCCCCTGCCCAACCTGGGGCCAAGTAGCCTAAGGACATCCCAAACAATCCCACATGGGCCCCTGAGGTTTGGGGGCACCCCTGCCCATCCCACCCGGGGCCTGGAGGCCTATTGGCACCCCCCACAGCCCCATCCAGATCCCAAAGGCCTGGGAGAATCCCCCCACCCCACCTGGGGCCCAGAGGCCAGGGACTAATTCCCTGCTTCCACCCAGGGGCTGGAGCCCATGCAGGGAAGCCACCCTTGGCCCCAGGCAGCCCTTCCTCTCCCCCCTGCCTGACCAGGGCCTCCAGTTACCCCCACCTCCTACCTGCTCCATCCTCCAGAGAGAAGCCCATGCTGGAGCTGCTGCCTCTGTTTGAAACCCTCCCTCCCTCCCTCCTCTCCCCTGGCTGAGCCACAGATGCTGCTGCAGCACGTGGGCAGGGGAGGGGCAGCTGCAGCTCAGAGGCTCAGTGAGCTCCCTCTCTGCCTGCTCTGCTGGGGACTGGCCCCAGCTCCCTGCGCCGGCACGGGGGGTCCAGGGAAAAGACTTGGGGCACCCCCGGGGAGACTCGGGGCATGGGCCCCGAATGCCCAGTGCCAGCAATGCCCCCCATCACATGTCCATTCTTTATTCTTTGTGATCTCTTTTTCTTTCTGTTTTCCACTTGTTTTCCAACTTTCCTCCTTCATCTCATCAACATTATTTTATCAAAAAGAAGCAAAGGGTCCTGTGGCACTTAAAGACTAATGAATTTATTTATCACATGAGCTTTTGTGGGAGAAAATCCCACTGAGGTGAAGTTTTCTCACCTCTTTTGACTTTATCAAGGCTGTAGCCATTACCATTATAGAGGTTGCTTACTGTGTTGCTATTCAACAAATTTCAGAGGAGTAGCCCTGTGTTAGTCTAGTTCAGCAAAGTTGATGCATTTCCACTTCAAACAAAAGAAGCATTTAAGGCAGGCACATATCCCCGCAACAAACCCTGTTGCCACTTTTATCTGAACAAATGATACCATCGTAGGACTTAAGCCAATTAGCTACTCCATCAAGGCCACCTCAGCTGTTTATCCACCAATGTAGTATATGCCATCATATGCCAGCAGTGCCCGTCTACCTTATACATTGGACAAAATGGACACAAACCAGATGTCAGAAATAACATTCAAAAATCAATAAGGAAACAATTCAATCTCCCTGCTCACTCCATGGAAGATATGTCGATTGCTGTTTTTAGCAAATTAATTACAGAACCAAGCTTCAAAGAGAAACTACAGAGTTAGAATTGATATACAAATTTGATACTCCTGCATTAGGCTTGAAGAGTAATTGGAACTGGCTTTGTCATTACAATGATTTTCCTCTAACTCTATTTCCTCCAATTCTAATGTGTTGTTCCACAATGTTTAAAGTTGAACAACTGCTTTGATTTGCTGAAATAGTCTGACTTGATCCTATGACTTACACTTCCTGCCTTTATTTTCCTCCCATTCTGTAAGTTCTCTATCTTCAAGTATCTGACAAAGTGGAATTTTCTCCCACAAAAGCTGATGCATTTAATAAATGTGTTAGTCTTTAAAAGTGCCATAGAACTCCCTGTTTGTGTTGTTATTCCAAACCCTGGTATTCAGCACTTATTACTTTCTGAAAATCTTACCTTTGGGAACTGAAATTTTCAGCCGTAGAACGGTGACCGACCTGAACATACAAAGATGTATTTTAAATTTCAGCTAAAAATGGTTCAGGTCTTTTGAAACAGGACAGTGTGGAAAGAAAGAAATTTGCCCATTCAAAGAAATCTTTCAACTTATAATTGAATAGATCCAGTCTTGCAATAGCTGAGAATTGTAAGTTTAAATTTGGCATGGGTCTGGTCCTCTTTGAGGAAAAGTGCTCTTGAATATTCCAGTGGGCATTTCTTCTTTTTGATTTGACTTAATAATTAGCCTCTGAGAAAAGCATTTTAGTGAGTTCACAGTACAGGTATGAAAATTTTATCAGCATTTGGACTATGACACTGGTATGCATACTAAAAAATGAAGCATAAATGCACAGTGAATGAGTCACAGGAGCAAAGTCAATAATTCTCTCTCTTTTTTCTTCTCTTTGTGATCCCCAGGGTTCTCATTTTGCAAACATAATAGGTTCCTAACTGCTTGAGACAACACTCAACAGGATGGCATTGCTCCGTGTTAAAGCTTAGTGTAGATTATATGGTGCCAGCTATACTATGCAAGAATATTTCAAGTTAAATTGATCACATCAGGCCTAAAGTTACAAAATTTCTGGGGGACCACAGCTAGAAAAGATTATTTTTCATGGACCAATGACGTTTGAAGTGTGTGTTGAAATCTTTACTAATAAGGGCTGTTTTAAGCACATCTGGGTCATCTTGCAAAGTTGTCTATGACTGTAGCAGCTTTCTGCAAAATCTTAGATTCAGTGTGACAACCTCTGCCTGATCCAAATGCATGGTCAGAGAGGAGAAGGGTCTGGTGTTCAGTCCCTTTGTAAGGAAGACTTGATAGCAAATTGAGTTTTCCTGGTACACAGGAAACATGGAAACCTCCATTGGCTGTGTTCACACGGCCCCCTTATTTCGAAACAACGGAGGTTGTTTCAAAATAAGGATTCAGCTGTTCACACGACGCACGGTTGTTTCGGAACAACGGGAACCATTGTTCCGAAACAACCACGTTGTTTCGAAACAACCTAAACCCCAGGCGGGGACGAAACAACGTTGTTTCGAAACGACTTGTTTCGAAACAACTCTGTGCGAACACTTTGTTTCGAAACAACGGTTGTTTTGAAACAACCATCGGACCTTCCTCCCAGGGTGCCCAGCACCCTGGGGAACAGGAAGTTCCGTTCTGGGCGTGCCTGTCAGCCAGCGTGCCCACTGCCTGACAGGCACATGGCCACCCAGGCAGGCTCCTCCACTGGGGGGCGCCGCAGGGCCCCAGTATGGACCAGGGAGGACACCCTGTGCCTCCTGGGGGTCTGGCAGTGGCCAGACATCATGTCCCGGTTCCGGTCATCACACTGGAACTGGGACATATACGCGGACATCGCCGCGGAGATGTCTGCCGCTGGCCACCCCAGGACCCTTGAGCAGGTCCAGAGCAAAATTAAAACGCTCAGTCAGGACCACACTTGGACCCAGGAGGCCCGGGAGCTCCAGGGGGCAGGGAGCAACATCACCTGCCCCTACTTTGACGAGCTCCACGCCTTCCTGGGTCCAGAGCCCAGCGGCCACCCCGCTGAGGCTCTGGACTCAGGAGGGCATCCGAGCCCCTCGTCGGGCCCTGAGGCCCAGGGCTCCGACATGTCAGTCGGGGGGCCTCCAGCCACGCCACCACCATCTGTGGCGGAGGCCACTGCCAGCAGCCCGGAGCTGTTTGCCAGGCCCGAGCCGGAGACCAGCGGGGAGGACCAGGGGCCGACCACCACCCCAGGGTCGGACACAGAGCCTGGGACATCACGCCGGACAGTTGGATCCCCTGTTGGTAAGTACCGCCCCACACTGAGGCACACAGGGCTGGGCCTGTCCAGCAGGCCCCAGGCAGCGAGGGGGCCAGGGCTGGGTACCAGGGCAGGTAGGGCACAGGGTTGGTGGGTGCAAAGGCACCCCCGTGGCCACAGGTCCCATGGGGACGGGTGGCACTGGGCGCACAGGGGCCTGTGCACCTGGGGGCAGTGGACAGGTCCTGGCTGGCGGAGATGCGACCGCATCCCGGGTGGGGTGGGCAGCATGCAGGCCACACCGCTGGCAGGTAGCCGTGGGAGGCCCCCCTAGGGCGAGGTGTGACCAAGTCCAGCCCACCCCTGCGGGCACGACCGGCATGTGTGCCCCCCGGGGAACGGTTCCCAGGTGGCAGGCAGGAGGAGGACATGGTCCCCTTCGTGCCATCCTGTGCCCCTGTCCAGACTCTGAGTCCCGGTCTGGCAGGCTGTGTAAGCTACAGGGGTTTGCCAGGCATCAGACCGGAGGGGCGGAAGGGGTCTGCACTGCCATAGACTACTGATCTGTACAGGCAGGTGGTCCAGGGCCCCCAGGCACCGATGACTACCCCAGCCGGACAGCATCGCTGCCCGGTGTCCCCCAATGTCCCCTGCCGGGTACCGCCCTGGCCTCATCCCCAGGCCTTGGGGACTGGGAACCCCACCTCTGGGCACTCCCCCACGGGATCCCGGGGCCCTCTGGCAGTCAGGGCAGGGGTGTGTGCAGCAGACAGGTGCGAACAGACAGGGCCAACAGGTGGCAGGGGCTGACTGTGTCTTGTGCTTCCCTCCGGCAGGTCGCAGGGCTGCCCCTCGCCAGACGCCACCACCACCAGGAGCCGGACGCCCGAGCCCCCGGGCACGCCAGCGGCGGAGGAGGGCCCCACGCACCCGCCTGGAGCCCCTCGAGGCCCTGGATGACCTGGGCGAATGGATGGAGGCCTCCACCCAGGCCTGGTGACAGGAGCAGTGCCAGCGCCTGGACCGGCTCATCGAGGTGGAGACCGATCTGGCCACCACCCTGCGTCGCCTCGCCGACCAGCTGCCAGCTGCCATTTAGGAGCTTGCCCAGCGGCTGCCACCACCACAGCCCGCAGGGAGCCCACCGCCCGGACCTCCCCAGAGGCGACGCCGGCTGGACGGCGGCCGTGGGCGTGGCCAGGGTGCGCCACCCCCCCCCCGCCCCCCCCCCCCCCCCGGGTCTTGCCTGACCTCCCCCTTTCCCCCTGGACTTTCACATCCCCTCCTCTCCCAAGTTGCTGTCCCCTCCCTGACACCCCCGGAACCCCCTTCCCCCCGCCCCGACACCCATTGTTAATAAACCCCTGTTGCACCGTCTTTTTGTGTGTCGGTCCTTTTATTGGGGTTGGTGAACAGTGCAGGTGGACGGGTGGGGGCTGGCCATGGGTGGACGGGGGAGAGGGTGGTGCAGGGCAGGGCAGGCCTGGCCCTCACAGGTCCCCCTCCGTGAATACGACCCGGAGGGCATCGCGCACGGCGAGAGCCCGTTGGGAGGGCTGTTCCCTTGTGGGCACGGGTCCAGGCTCCGTGAGGTCCGCGGCGAGGTGTTGGGCCTCAGCCTCCCACGCTGGCTGGATGGGCTCTCCCCGCAGGTTACAGTAATTGTTGAGGACCACACATGCCCTGATGATGTGAGGCAGGGTCCTCTCCGCAAGGTGGAGCCGGGTGAGCAGGCACCTCCAGCGGGCCTTCAGGCGGCCGAATGCCCGCTCCACAACTTGGCGGCAGCTGGTCAGGCGTTGGTTGAAAAGCCGCCAGCTCGGGTCCAGGGGCCCTGCATATGGCCGCATGAGCCAGGGCTGCAAGGGATAGGCCGCATCGGCCACGACGAGGACGGGCACCACTACGCCCCTGAGATGGATGTCGTGCCAGGGGAAGAAGGTGCCTTCCTCCATGTCCTGGTGGAGGAAAGAGTTCCGGAGCACCCGGGCGTCGTGGGCCCTCCCTGGCCATCCGACGTAGATGTTCTGAAAGAGGCCCCGGTGGTTGACGAGGGCGTGCAGAAGCATGGAGTGGTACCCTCGCCGGTTGCGGTACTCCGCTGCCCTGTGCTCCGGGGCCCTTACAGGGATGTGGGTGGCATCAAGGACCCCCGCACAGTTGGGGAAGCCAAGGGCAGCCATCCCGGGGATGATGTCCTGGAGCTGCCCTGCTCCCACCAGGCGCCGCATCAGGACCCGGTTGATCGCCCTGGCGACCTCACGCAGGATGGCACAGATGGTGGATCGCCCGACTCCAAAGAGGTGTGCCACTGCCCAGTAGGACTCCGGAGTGGCCATCTTCCATAGGGCGATGGCCACTCTTTTGTCCACCGGGATGGCACGCCTCATCGGGGTGTCCCTGCGGTGCAGGTACGGGGCGAGCTCCGTGACCAGGGCAGTGAAGCTGGCCCTGGTCATGCGGAGGTTGCACCGCCAGTCCTCGTCGCCCCAGGTGCGCAGGGCAACCCGCTCCCACCAGTCTGGGCTGGTTTCCTGAGCCCAGAGCTGGCGGGGCACAGGGGAGGGCAGGTGCATGAGGTCTGCCCTGAGTATAAGGTGGATGAGGGCCTGGTGTGGGGGCTGGGCACCCTCTGCGTCCACAAACAGGGTGTCCCGCATGTGCAGGACACTCTGCGGGTGGGCAGGGGGTCCCTGGGTGGCATGGCGCCGTCTGGGCTGCCGGGCACTGTCCATGGCTTGCAGTGCGCTGCTAGCCTGGGTGGACAGGGAAGTGAGGTCAGGGCCGGCTTTTATGGGATTGGCTAGCAACATGGCCGCCGACATGGCCCAGTGAGGCGGCCATGTTGCCACACCTCCCATGGTGCCCTGCCCCGGGGCGAAATAGCATGCCCACTGTGTGGACATGTTATTTCGATTCCCGCTTTTTTTCTTATTTCAAAATAACATTTTATTAATTCGAAATAAGTTGTTTCGGAATAAGCTTTATTTTGATATACGGTTGTTGCGAAACAACCGTATCGAAATAACCGGCTGTGTGAGAACACAGCCATTGTGCCTCTGTCATGGTCACAATTAAAAGGGACTCACTGATTCCCTAAAAGGGCTTAAGTTTTTACTGTAGGGCTTCAGTGGCATGCAGTAGCCCATATGTCATGCCACACAGCACAGGGCCATGAATAATAAATGTCACACTAGTAATGGGAGACCCATAATATACATAGAGGACAGAGAATAATTCCACTTTCACAAAGGGCTTGATGAGAGAGAGTAGTGTATGTGAAGGACAGAATAAAGCCTGAATAAAGCACTATCTTGAGTCTCTTCCTTTCATACTGCCATAAGCACTGAACTCTTGAGTCTTTATTGTGGCATGAGGTGCAGAACACTTAAGAGCTGAGCTTCCCAGACAGAACCTAGGCAGGGTTCTATGAAGCTCTTGTTGCTGTTATGACACAGCCTGTTAGAACTGGATGCAGAATAAAGCCTATCTCTTACAAGCTCCTTATGCAATGAGGGTAGGTCCATGCTACCTTGCCCTTTTCAGTGACAGTCTAATGGAGATATGCAAGTTACTTAAAATAACTTGCATATCTGTAATTCAACTTCTCTATTCCCAGCACACCCACTGCACTGAGTCAAAGGGAGGGGCTTCTCTTTCACTGAGCACCATCCCAGTTGCTGGGGTGATGTTTAAAGATCAACTCCCTGATCAGCTGAACAGGCCTTCACAGAACTGACCAGGAAATTTGAACTGATGGCGATAAATTTGGCATCATCAGTGAAGACTAGCCCTCAGGAATCGCTGAGCACCATAACTCTGATCCAGGAGACCTAGGGCCTGCAGGCTTGGTAATGCTGTCTGAACCAGCCCTGTTCAATGATTTATAATTTAATTGAAACAGATTAGGTCAAAGTGGGCTGGATGCATGCAAAACTAACTGCTTCATAGTTCACCAGTGCTGCATTCAAGGTCAATAATTCAGGTGGAGACCTATGGTGGTATATTGGTGGTACACCCTATATGATAGGCAGGGGTTATAGTATAATTTGGTAGGCACCAGAACCCTCCTAATTGGGTGGGCCCCCTTACTACATAGGTGGGCCCACCCACACATCTGAGCTCCCCACCTGCACATCCAGGAACCCCTCCCGCACATCTAGGCCCTGCTCCTGCACCCCAGCTACTGCCCCCAGTATCCATTCCTGGTCCCCAAAATCCACCCTCTACCCCCAATACCTACCCCCAATACCCATCCCCTGCCCCCACTAGCCACCCCCAGCTCAGGCACCCCCAATACTCCCCCCCCGCCAGCACAAGCCAGGCTGCGCGGTACTCACCAGCAGTGTGCTGGGGTGGGAGACTGCAGCCTGTGAATGTGCAGGGGAGCCCGCCCTCCTCCCCTGCATGCTGGCACATGGCAAAATGTTGTTCTGGGGCCCACTATTTTTAGGGGCTCAGCGTTCAGGCCCCTAGAAATAGAAAATGGTGTGGGAAAGCTGTGTTCCGGGGCCTGCTATTTTTCAATGGAAAGCTGTTGCAGCCTACTTTAACCCCTGATGGTACGTATAGTACAGCCCTATTAAATCCCTTTTTTGCTCTACCCCTCCTGACCTAGGGTACTCATTAAATACACTCACCAAAAATGCCCCTTAATTCTGCTATGCCTGCAACCTGGCTATTTACTAAATTAAGTTTATTAATTACTAAATTTTCCTAAATTCTGCAGCAGTTGTTGCCATGGAGCCCCCTACTGAAGCATATCCTATAGCTTGCAGCTCTGTAGCCCTTACCACCAGGATGCTAAGAATCCTGGCAAGTTCAATGTAGCCACTGTGACTGGCACACAGAACAGCAGCAAAAGCATATTTATTGTACTTTACTTTTCCAGTTGGGACAGAAGCACTACTGGCTCTAGACCAACAGAAATAAAACTTCTTAGCTTCCCTCTAGTTAAAATGTGTTCTGACAGGGTATAAAGTAAATAGCAGATACTTGAGCCTGTGCAAGAAAAAGGCTTTATTAGGTGGTTAGATAAGTGGGGGATTTTCCTGGCAAACAGGGGATGTTTGACATGCTGCCTTCAGTATTTACATAGTATGACATGGATCAGCTTATACAATTTGGGCATGAAAATATGAAGAACCTGGTTGGGTTAGTGAGAGAAGGAGCAGAGAGGAAGATCCATGCAGGGAAGTATGAGTGAATCAGGTGGTGAAAATATAATGGAGCTATAGGAACTGCATACTGTCACAGTGTCCAACATGGTCAGCACTCACCACATGTGGCAAAACAGGCTATCGACCTCTGGCAAATTGGTGCTTTACTTCTACCACCTACTTTTTTGAATAAATTTTTTAATAAAATTCATTTATACATGTACCAGTTAAAAAAAGTGTCCACTTTTTTTTTTTTTTTGTCTACAGTGTATTTGTACAAGTGTGTTTGCACAATACAAAATAATGACATTGTCCTAATTTAGCACCTCTCCTCCCTTAACAATCACAGATTTATCTTTGGCTCCTATGTGGCACATAGTATATGCATTCACTGCAAAATGCATTTGCATTGTGGGCAAAATCCACAGACGGCCAATGTTGTCAAACATCACACTGTGTAATTTAGAATAACCTTAGTCAGTGTTGAGTGTAATGCAGATTTTGTGATGGTTTCTGAGAAGCTAACATAGTGAATGTTGTATATGGCCACAAGCATGAATTTGTATCATTCAGCTTTTTATCTATTTGTCTTATTTATAATTTATAATCTCCTCTCATTTTATGTACTTATTAATTTACCATTCTTATATTTTTATTGTATTCACTTTGGAAATATATAATGAAAATCCTGATTTTGATAGGCTGTGCTATGTGGATTGGTTGAGGAATTTACTCCAAAAATTTGAACAGCATTTTTCCAATTTTGAAGCATACAGAGGTTTTTTTTAATTCATGCAAGATCCATTTCACTATGACATTTACAAGTCTCAACTATCTCAAGAGCTTGTGAGGCTTCTTTCTTTGAGGAGGCACCTTTTCAAGACAGAAATGATTTTGCTTCAAAGTACTCAACATCTGAAAAATGATTCAATTGTTATGATATGGACTCGTATTTTAAATCAAAATGAATTTGCGGTTCTAAATACAGTTTTCAATTTTTGGTTCAACGTGGCTCTATGAATCAACTTTTTCTGTAGCAAAAATGGTGAAATCAAAATATAGGTCCCATATATTGGCTGAAAATTTGAAGGTGTAGTTGAGATGTAACTGATTTTATGCCCGATTTCCCTGCACTGCTTAATGAAAAGGTGTCAGATTTCTCATTAATTTCATCAATAAATAATTCAAAACATTATTGTGTATTTTTTTACCCCTCTGTATTCTACAAAAACACAGTTACAATTTTTTTTTTTGTCATGTGGCAAAAATGTTAACACATTCAGCACAATTTTGGCAAGTATGAAAAAACTGTTGGACATCGCTTACATACTGGGCTCCAGGGCCGCATTAACTCATGGGCTATAGGCAGGGGTTAAAGTAAGGTGCAATGCCCCAAAACACTGTTCCAGGGCCTACTATTTTTAGGGGCTCAGCATTCTGGGGCCCCTAAAAATAGAAAATGGAGCTGGAACACTGCATTCCAGGGCCCACCATTTAAAAATAGCAGGCCCCAGAATGCAGCATTCCAGCTCCTTTTTCAAATTTTAGGGGCCCCAACACTGAGCCCCTAAAAATAGAAGGCCCCAAAATGGCATTCTGCTGCATTCTGGGAAGCAGGGGAGCTGCCCAGGCTGAGGCTCCACTGTAAGCTTGCTCTCACTGAGCATGCTCAGAGCATCTCAGCATGCTCAGTGAGAGCAGGCTCAAGCCAGAGCCTCAGCCCAGGCCTGGCCGCTCCAGTGACATGGTGTCCAGGTAAGGGGGGGGGGGGCAAGGCAAATTTCTCCCTAGGACTTGAAATTGGGGGGTTGTAGGGGGCCCCCCTCGGCGGGCGCAGGGGGTGCTCACTAATGTGGTATAACACTGTTACCAGCTGACAACTAAGGGGTTGTTGGGAAATTTGGGGGGTGCAGAGGGGTGTTAGTGAAATCCCTGGTTCAGGCACAGGTGAGCCTACCTGGCAGGCAAAGGGCAGGGGGAGAGGGTCAGCCTGGGGCAGTGGGGGAGAGCTGGCATGGCGAGGGCTTGGGGAAGGCTTGGAGGACCAGCAGTGAAACAGAGGCCAGGGACAGTAGCTGGGGTGGGGGGTAGGTGTGGGGGGCGGGCAGTAGCTGGGGTTGCAGGTAGGCATGTGGGGAGCAGTAGCTGAGGCAGGGGGGCAGTAGCTGGGGTGGGGGGCAGGTGTTTGGCAGGGAGTAGCTGGGGACTGTGAGGAGGGCCTGCATCAGTGCAAGGGGGGCTGCCAATTTAGGAGGGTTCTGGGGCCCACCAAATTATACTTTTCCCTTTGGCTATAGGGGATGAAGCCAAGAGCCCCAGCCTGAAGGGGGAACCAAGCTCCAACCCCTATGGCTCCTGAGAGATCTAGCCTCCTTTACCCTTCTCACCATCCCACTCATCCCCCAGAGCACTGGGGATGGTGTTGCTGGGAGGGTCACTGCTCTGCTGGCACTGGGGGTGGTAGGAGCCCTGGGCCAGAGGCTGGATCCACGCTCCTGTCCCGCTCCTGGGTAAGCTGGTCCGCTGATGGTGGTGGGGTGAGCCAGCACCTGTTTGCTCCACTCTGGGGGTAGGGTCAGGGCTGGCTGGCATACAGTGAAGCTCCCAGTGCAGCTTTCCAGGTCTCATGGGTCAAGAGTTGGTGTGGAAAGACAGCTCCTTTATATGAGTCTCAGATTTCTCCTTCTGGCGGTGGCAGGGCAGAAGTAAATCAATCCCATTCTGGAGGTTGTTTTAATTCTTAGCTTTGATTTATTTATCAATAATTACAACATGGGCCTCTGACTAGTCCCAAGTAGTTCTCTTAAGCAACAATCCCTCACAGCATGGAAAAAAAAAAAAAAAACCCATTTCCCTGCTGTCTTCCCAGAGATTGTCTTGTGCATGGGCTTCTGACTGCCAGTCCTATCACACGTAGAAGTTAACCTGATTGATTCTTCTGAAAGGAGGAAAGCAGCCTTCCACATTTTCTCTCTGCTGCAGATTGTTTCTCATCCCCTTGATCTCTCACCAGAAGAGGAATATTTAAAGGTAATCAACAGCCCTTAATTCAATGGTTCCAAATGTTTTACCTTATGTCTCCCTTACCAATGTCCAAAGCATCCTTCCCCTTAGCCATGGCTAGGAGTCAGGGCTGGCAGTGGGACCACGGTTGGGGCCCAAGTTGCAGCCAAGCTAGAAGGCAGGGGCTGAGGCTAGGACCACAGCTGGTGGTGGGTCTGTGGCTGGGAGCAGGAGCAGGAGTGAAGCCTGGACCACGCTCAGGGCTTGAGGCTGGGGCAGGGTGGAGGCCATGGCTGGGAGTGAAACTGCAGTCAAGCCAGCAGTCACAACTCAGTGCAGAGTCACGGCTAGGCCGGGAGCCACAGCCTTGAGTCAGTGCCAGAGCAGAGATAAGCAAAGCAGGGCTGGCTGGCTTTCCCTCCCATGGGCACCGACCCAGGCCCCCCAACATCCAGGGCTGGTGTAATGTGGTAAGCAGGGTATGCATTGCAGGGGGGTGCCAACATTTGAGGGGCACCAAAATGGGGACCATGCTGTTGTGCTCCCCTATGCTGTCACTCATCTGTGCTGGCATCTGCTGTGCTGCCAGGGGGGCGCCATAAATGCTAGCGCCATTCCTGGCCACGTCCCCCTGAATATTCCTTAGCACAGCTGTAATTTGGGGACTTCTTCCTTAATTGGACTCAAGTGTCCCTGAAGTAAACTCTTTTCAGTTCATAGGTAAAAGGACCTTTACTATTCTAGGACTGATATACCTCCTTCCCACCACACTTAACCTTCAGGTCTGACTTTGCCACAAGGGTATGGAACTGAACTGGGAATTTATTTGAGGAGTGTGCAAACAGTCTTTTCCTTTGTAGAGCAGGAGTGCTAGAGAACAAGAGGTCATCTTAGATGATCATAATGGTCCCTTCTTAGCTTAAAATCTATGAGGTGTTGAGGTATGTAGGGAGGTTCTATAGCATTTGGGGACCCTGGAGACATGGAGAGTTCATGAGAACATCAGATATCTATTGAACCTGTCAAGGTTGAGCTACTACAGATCCTGAAGCCTTGAGAAGGATAAAGGAACATATCCAGTCAAAAGTTTGAAGAAAGAGAAGCAACATGAGCAAGTAGAGTGGCCTCTTCATATGGAATCTTGTGCCATATTGTGAAAGCTGCTAGATTGTTTTCAGAGCTCATGTTCAGCCAGCACCACTCATAACTCAACAAACAAAAATAAATCCAGTTTATTACCCAGGTGTGTGCTCCTTTCATCTCTGCTAAGTAACAACAGAGACCTTGAAATATTTGCCAAAATTCATGGCTTCCCTTACCCTTTGTTAGCAAAATTTCCTATATGTCCATAGCTCCTCAGTTATCTCGCCACAGTCGTGTTAGTTTTCTAATTTGTTTGTTTGTTCTATTTTATTTTATTTTGATTTAGTTTAGTTTAGTTAAGTTTAACCTTCCATTCTCTATGAACTTTCAGGAAATAGCTTTCAAAAGCCATCTGTACTTATTCACTGCCAACACTCAAATAACATTTTAATAAGCATTCCATGGCTTCTGGGTTGACACTTGCTTTTCTCTATACAAAAAGCTTATTTCCTCAGCTGCCATGTCATTTGTCACTTCAAGAAAATTTCCTGGTTGCTTTCTCAGCTGCCCAATTTATATTCTCACTTTAAGCATCAAGTTAAACCTGAGGACAAGAGCAATACAGGAAGTTCTCTGTGCCAGCAACTG
Organism: Podocnemis expansa; assembly: GCA_007922195.1. Classification (NCBI taxonomy): domain Eukaryota; kingdom Metazoa; phylum Chordata; order Testudines; family Podocnemididae; genus Podocnemis; species Podocnemis expansa. Next base: position 8,436,749 of record ML682013.1, on the reverse strand, counting down.
GTCAGTTGCCTTGAATATAGAAGTTCTAGCTCTGCACTGATCAGAATTATTAAAGATGGAGAGGATATCTTTAAACTGCTTGTATGTTGTAAAAAGTAACCGTAACAATAGTATTGTGGGGTTCAGTGGCAGAAAACTCAGTGACTTCCAGATTAAATATGCTCATTTTACAAGATGCTATAATTAACTGCCCTATCGGTAGATCTGAGATCTGAAAGTAAAATTTGGCTCTTTTCATCCTCACACATCATTACTAGTAGCAACAATTTTTGGTTCCCTTCATGCCTTCTTTAAAGCTCAATTCAGCAAAGAATCCTTGTTCAGGAGAGCACTTAAATGCGCAGTCAGGTCTCATGGGACTTCAGTTTGTGCTTAAAGGTAAGCACATGTGTACATGCTGTTCTGAACATTCATGGGCTTAAGTATGTGCTTGTGTGATTTCCTAAACAGAAGCCTTTCACTTCTGTAACCCCATTGTCTTTACTGATGTGCCACTGCCAAGGCAATAGGTACGCCAAGACCCAGACAGTTGTATAACTGTTACCTTGTCTTTCCCATCCCCCGGCCCCCTCTCTTTTCTCTTATCTTGTGCTTAGATTGTAAGCAGTTTGGGGTAGGCATATGCTGACTTGTTATTACACATATGCAGGAGGCAGTGTTTCGCAGTGGATAGCTTACCGCATGAGGAGGCAGGAGATCTTTTATATTCCTAGCTGTACAATTGAACTGCTGCGTGATGCTGGTCAAAGCACTTGATCTGTCTGTGCTTGTTTCACCTCTCTCCCTTTCTACTGTGACCATTTCAGGGCAGGGCCTACCACAATGGATCCTGACATTTATTTAGGGCCTCAAGATGTCACTGCAATGCAAATAAATAGTAACTGTCACATCTGAGAGCACAGTATTGCCCTTCATTTGGGACAATAATTCTGATGATAGAGGAGCCAAGATAAAATCCAAGTCACTCATCTGTATGGCTATTTCTACACTCGCAATTTAGTTCAAATTAAGGATTAATTCAAACTAAATTAGTGTATGGCCACACTGGCTTTCATTACTTTGAGCTAAGGAAGTCCTTAATGTGAAGTAATGAATGGTTACTTTGAAGTTGCAAAAACCTCCCTTTACTTAGAAGTAACAGTTAGTCCGAACTTATTAGTTTGAATTAACCCAAAGGAGCCACATTACTTTGAACTAAGCATTAGAATCATAGAATCATAGGGGTGGAAGGGACCTCATAGGTCATCTAGGCCAACCCCCTGCCAGAGGCAGGACCACTCCCACTAAACCATCCCAGTCATGGTCTTGTCCAGCCGGGCCTTAAACACCTCCAAAGATGGAGATTTCACCACCTCCCTCGGCAGCTCATTCCAAGGCTTCACCACCCTCCGTGTAAAAAAGTTTTTTCTAATATCCAGCCGTGACCTCCCTAACCACAACTTGAGACCATTGCTCCTCGTTCTGTCCTCTGTTATTACCAAGAACAGTCGAGCTCCATCTTCCTTAGAGCATCCCTTCAAGTAGTTGAAGGTTGCTATCAAATCCCCCCTCAATCTTCTCTTCTGCAGACTAAATAAGCCTAATGCTTTCAGTCTTTCCTCATAGGGCTTGTGCTCCAGCCCTTTAATCATTTTGGTTGCCCTCCTCTGAACTCTCTCTAGCATGTCCCTGTCCTTTTTGTAGTGGGGAGCCCAAAACTGAACACAGTATTCTAGATGTGGCCTCACCAGTGCAGAATAGAGGGGAATGATCACATCCCTTGATCTGCTGGTAATACTTTTTTTGATGCAGCCCAGTATGCCATTGGCCTTTTTGGCAGCAAGAGCACACTGCTGACTCATATCTAGCTTCCCATCCACCATGACCCCCAGGTCCTTTTCTACACTGCTGCTACTTAGCTGAATGTTTCCCAGCCTGTAGCGGTGCATGGAGTTTTTTCGTCTCACGTGCAGGATTTTACACTTGTCCTTATTGAAGCTCATAAGATTTTTATTGGCCCACTGTTCCAATTTATCTAGGTCTCCCTGAATCCTGTCCTTGCCCTCCAACGTGTCTCCTGTTCCCCCCAGCTTGGTGTCATCCGCAAACTTACTGAGAATGCAGTCTATTCCATCATCCAGATCATTGATGAATTAGCAAATTAAACATGGTTTGACCTTCTTCTTCTTCCCAAAGTGTATGGCACCAGGAAGGAAGTGCCTGGAATTGCGTGGGGGAATGGCCCTTCTTGGGTGCCATGTTGCCACTTTTCCCATGGTGCCCCCCCTCCCCCCCCAGCTGAACTTGCAAGTCCTGTGCATGGACATGCTAGTTCGATTTATGTTTCTAGTGTGGAGATGCTAGTTCAAACTAAGTTAGTTTGAATTAATCAAAATTAGTTCACATTAATTAATTTGAACTTAGTCTGAACTATCATTCTTAAGTGTAGACATAGCTTCTCTGAGTTGGCCCTGAGGTATAGCAAGATTGCAAAAACTTTATCAGTAGAACAAACTGACTTGTTGCATAAGCAGGAGCCATCTTTACATATTAATTTTTATGCACAGAACCACACTTGAATCAGAGAGATTTTATAATTCAGAGATTCCTGCCTATTTCCATTTGATATGTCAGAACGCCTACAGTATATTTTGTCTGTCAGTCTATTTTCAACTTAAGCACAATAGGATGCTAAAAGAAATACACTTAGATGTGTTTTTTAACTCACTAAACGACTTCATAAAAACAATGGTATAGGATCCCACACTTAGCATATCATATATTTTTTCATATCCCATTTGTTTAGTTTATGAGTAAAACAAACAGGGAGATAAAGGGGAGGTGTCCAGTTCTGCTCAGTGTCCTGGGGCTTGGAAGGGCAAGCTGTGTACTACTCTGATAAATGTGACAAAGGCCTGGACAGCTATGTCCCCACTTAGGCAGTTTACAGGCTTCAGGGCTTCAATAGAATCATAGGGTTGGAAGGGACCTCGTGAGATCATCGAGTCCAACCCCCTGGGCCTTGAACCCAGGACCTTATGCATATTAAGCAGAGGTGCTAGCTGCTACACTATTTGAATTGATTTAAATTAAATCAATTTAATAAAATCAATTTAAAAATTATTAAATCGATTTAACTTAAATCAATTTAACAGGTCCCCACTAAAACCAGAAATCAAACTAGCACGTCCAGGGACAGGACTTGCTGGTTCAGTTTAGGAGTAGGGCCCCTGGCTCGGCCATGTCTGCAGCCAATCTCATAAAAACAGGATCCAACCTCAGCTCTCTGTCCATTCTGTCTGGCTGGGAGCTGAGGGAGACAGCCATGGACTGTGGCCTGCAAGTGTCTGATGGCAGAGCACTACCCAAGCCGTCTGGAAGCCTGCAAGCTGCCCTGGTGCTCTGTGACACAATCTTCTGGCATCCCCGAGACTGACGACACAGAGTCTGACATCGCTGTAGCACAGACCCTGCATGCTGTCACATATCCCCTGACACCCCCCCACCCCCTGTCAAATGTGGGCACGCCCCACCAGCAGGGACTGGTGGTATCACATTCTCCTTGCTACATTGGATAACAGGCAGTGGCAACGGAACCTGGGAATGAGCAGGGAAACCTTTAATCTTCTGCTTGCAAAACTGGGCTCGGCACTGCAGTGCAGGGACACATGAATGAGGTCTGCCATCTCTGCAGACATGCAACTGGCCATGGGGCTTTGGAAGATGGCAACACTGGAGTCTTATCGATCTGTTGCCCACCATTTTTGGAAATGGGAGGTCATGTGTTGGCATAATCGTCCAGGAGGTCTGCACAGCCATCAACTCCATCCTGCTGCCCCTGCTTGTCACCCCTGGACACTTACAGGACACCATGGCCGGCCTAGCCAGCCTCGGCTTCTCAAACTGTGCAGGAATCTTAGATGCCACACATGCACCCCTGCAAGCGCCCAAACACCAGGCCATGGAGTATCGGAATAGAAAGGGCTACCACTCCAGGTAATACTCCAGGCTGTGCTGGACCACCGGGCTATCTTTATCAATAGCTTTGCTGGGTGGGCGGGGAGGGTACACCACACCTGGATACTCTGGCACTCAGGGGCATGGAGGCAGGTACCTTTCTACCAAGGCATAACATGATCCTTGGGGACGTGCAGGTGCCCATACTCCTTGTCAGGGACACAGCCTACCCCCTCTGTCCATAGCTGATGCAGCCATATACCAGGCACCTGGACACTGGGCAGGAGCTCTTCAACAGGCATCTAAACCACTGCCAGCAGGTGGTGGAGCGCACCTTTGGCCAGCTGAAGGCTCGGTGGTGCTGCCTCCTCCCTGCCTCCATCTTGCAGAGGAGACCGTGGCTGAAATTCTGAGCACCTGCGTTGTCATTCATAATGTGTGCAAGCTTCGGGGAGAACGGGTGGCTTGCACTTAGGAGGCTACTCGAGGCTGCACGCCTGGCACAATACTTCGAGCAACCAGAGAGTGCACCTCTCCAGAAGCAAGCCCAAGAGAGGGCGATCATCATCCGTGAGGCCCTAAAGAAGCTGTTCCTCGCCAAGGAACCCTAACAACCAGGACTGGCAAAACCTTTCGTTTCCACCCCCAGCTCTCCCATGCCCTCTTCCAACCCCCCCCCCCCCCCGCACTACTAAAATAAAATCAAAACCATGCACCACACATGAGGGATCAAGGACTTTTATTTACAAAAGGGGGGGGTTCCTGTGGGGCTGGGGGGTTTTGTGAGGGCAGGGGCTGGGGCGGGGGGAGGTGGGGAGGCACTTCTAACTTGGAGTGTGGTGGTGTGGGTGGTGGGAAGGAGAATACAGGGTCAGGGAGATCTAGAGGGTTTGGGGTGTGCTAGGACAGTCAGTGGCTGTCCCCCAGCCCTCTGCACGGCCACCATGAGTACGGGCACGATGGCATCGAGGGATGCTGGCTTCCCCACATGTCGCTCCCTCTGCAGGTGGTGGATTTAGGGAGTTGGTGATACGCTGCAGACTGGCTGCTGCGTCCTGCTGGGCGACACGGAGTGCGACCAGCGTCCGACTCTGGTGCTCGAAGACAGCCATAACGCGCTCGTCCAGTGTGGTGGAGTGTTGCAGGAGACTGATAGCAAGGTCCCGCAGGGTGGACACTTGCTCCCGCCGCACGCACGTCACCTCATCTGCCTTGTGGCTGTGGTCCGGGAGCTGTCGCAGAATCTTCTCCCTCATCCTATGGGCCCTCCTTCTCCAGCTGGGTGCGGCTGTGGTGCTCCCATCAGCCCATGGCTGGCTGGCTGGCTGTGCATCCTGTTGTAGGGACGCGAACGTTAGGGTTAGTATCACTTGTCTGCTTTGCTAGTGCTGCTGGCACTCTGACGGCAGCTGGCATATGCAGCCCTACGATTCCAGTGTGTCTGTGGCTTTATCCCACTGAAGACAGCCCCCTGAGGCCTGCGCGTTTGCACCTGGCACTCTGGAGCTGCCAAAGTGCCAGCCATGGTGGGCACAGGGCAGCATGACCCACCCTGGTGTTCTCCCCTGTGGAGGTGTGCCATGACTGCGGCCTGCATACCTGCAGGCCCTGCAGCTGGTGGCAGTCCTCTCCCCAAGACTGGAAATAATGGAGGGTTCGGGGGGTTGGAAACAGGAGCATCGCTGCCCCAGGGAAGGACCTGGGGCACCGGCCCAGGCCCTGCCCCCTGCCCGCAGGCCATACCCCTGACTGGGGACAGGACCAGGAGCGGCCACTGCGGCCGCGGGTGGATGGGCCCCGGCTCCCCAGCCAGGGCTGGGGCCGGGAGTGGCAGCCATGACCGCGAGGCCGCCTGGCCTTGAGGAAGCGGCCACCATGGCCACAGGCAGCTGGGCCCCAGATCCTTGGCCGGAGGCAGGGCTGGAGCGGCCGCCACTGCCATGAGCGGCTGGGCCCCAGATCTCTGGATGAATCAGGCTGGAGACCAGGAGAGGCAGGGCCCTGCAGGACCCAGGGCACTGGTGCTGGGATTCGGGGCACAGGTGTGTGTCCAGCACCAGCAATGCACCTGGCTGGAAATCCTTTGGCTGGCAGCCCAGGTTGCCGCCTAACCCCTTTTTCATACCTGCTCCCTTCCCTCCTCTGTTCTGGGCCCCCCACCCTTTGGCACCCAGCCGAATGTCCCATGGGAAAAATGTTTGGACTCCCTCTCCCCACGAACCTTTCCCATGCTCAGCCCCTGCCCCTCTCCCCCCTCCCCACTGCCGATTTGGCAGGAGTGGCTCCCTGGCATCCATGGACAAGGAGGAGACACTTACCAACAGGGGCTCCAGATGTCTGCCGACATGATCCCTCTCCCACATCTTCTTCTGTGGGAGGTGCCTCCTCTGTATCTGCCTGCTCCTCCTCTTCAGTGGGGGCTGTTGTTTCCTCCGCCTGGGTACGGGAGGGGTCTGGGCTCTGCAAGATCCTCCAGGCTGCCATGTTGCTTCCAGCGCGGCTGGGCCCCATATCCACAGACGCCTCGCCCTCAGTGGTATCCTCCTTATCGGATGTCTCAAGGAGGTGGCGCTCAGCTGAGTCCCGGGTTCTGGCTGGCAGGCCAGCAGGCTCCTCACCCAGGAAGGCATGCAGCTCCTCATAGTAGGGGCAGCTGATGTTGTCCCCCCCCCGGAGCTGCCTTGCCTCCCTGACCTGGGCATAGTCCTGATGTAGGACTTTGATTTTTGCCCACATCTGCTCTGGAATGCGGGTGTACCCTTGGTCGGAGAGGGTCCTGGAAATGTCTCTGTAGACATCCCAGTTCTGCTGCCTTGCCTGGAACCTGGCCATGATGCCCTCTGCCCCCCATATGTGAAGGAGGCAGAGAACCTCCTTGTTGCCCCAGCCAGGGGCATGCCTCCTCTCTTGGGAGCCAGTACATGCCTGTGCCATTGCTAGCACAAGACAAGCAGCTTGCTGGGAAGGGATGCCAGCTCACTTACTCTTCCTGGAGCAGGGCATCCTGGGAGGAAGAAGGTCAGGAAGCACTTAAATCCATTTAACTGTTGTTTTGAAATAACACATCCAAACCGCATTATTTCAATTTTAACAAATCAATTTAAGAGTCATAGCACTTTAAAACTAGGTTTTATTAAATCGCTCTGATTGTTCCTTATATCAAAATTACGGGGCTCCTCATTTTGATATAAGAAAACCCTGTTGGGACCTAACTGTCCTTAAATCGATATAACGTTTGTTTGGCGACATGCCCATAAGCTTCTGGTAGTCCAAGAACTATCATCAGTGGTGAGATTCTACAGATCAAATACTTCCCCCCACCCCTCACTCCTCTGTGATCAAGTTTTCCCTGAGATAGTAAGGAGGTATCTGAGGGTATAACATGAATACAAGGGGGCATATGAGGGCCCTGCAGCTGGAATTTACTTCTATTGATGTGCGAGCCAAAAAAGAACATGATTCACCTTCCCAGATGTTGCAGGGATGACCACAGTGAAAAAGAGTAAGTAACTGCATTTTTCCTCTAAAGTCAGCTGATCAAACTCTGAGTTCAAACAAGGAGTGGCTCTGTTGAGTAAACTTGTTTTTCTGCTGTCACTGTTCAAAACAGAACCACACTTTGAGTTGCATTATGAACAAGAAACTGTATGGCAGAATGGTTTCATATGCCATCCACTCCTCAGGAGTGGTGAATCCATGAAACATATGTCCATAATACAATCAGCAGAGCTCATCGAAGAAATTTTGACAAGTAATTTTTCCACTGGAAAAAAAAATGCTTCATCAAAACCTCAAAGTGGAATTGTCATTTCGCAACCAGCGTTGGGTGGTGTCAGTGATCAGTTTTCTTCCCTGCAAGGGCTATATAAAAACTACATTAGGAAAGAAGGGGTTAAGGAACAATTCTGAGTCTGCCCTGTTGCATCTGCAATGCCTGCTCCAGCTAAAAGAGCTTGAAAGGGAGCCAGACAGCTCAGAAAAGGGCAGTCAATAAAGACCCAGCTGGAGCCCTGGCTAGATGAGAGAAGTCTGTAAGTAGTAGCTACCCCAGTCCCTAGCTGTAGGGAACCGTTCAGTCCATTGCCTGGTGATGATTTCTGACAACGCCCTGCGTTGGTTGGGTAAATGGTAGGAACTGTCACAGGAAGGCAGCTCTGAAGCATTTGTGTTTGATAATCACTGCCTCCGTTAGGACTCTGGACTACAGCCCAGGTGAGAGGTAGGGTGCAGTTTTCCCTGCCAACCTCCCTCCTGCAAAGGGGTACAAGCCACTTCACCCCTGAAGCTAAAGGGAATAGTGATCTGTAAGCCTTGCAGCAAGGGTGCACAGACTTTTTTAACCATTGTTACTTAAGTACTGTGAAGTTCCATACCTGAGGCTGTCATTGTTTTACCTTTCCTGTTCAGTTTGCTAAACTTTATACAGCCTTCTTTAATTTAACCCCTATGTGTTCAGGCAAGCAGCACTACAAAATTGAACAGGGAAATTGAGGCACCTGGGATTTTCACTGAAATAATGTAGATAGCTCCCAGTTAATTATACTGCCATAGTCAAAATCTTTATACAAACAGGAAGGCATCAGAGCATGAGATGTGCTTTGCACAAGAGCAGAAAAGCTTGAGAAATGGGAAAGAAAATAGAAACTTCATAAACTGTGATCCTTTCAATAGATTTCTCCAAGTTGTTTACAGACAAGAACTTGTTTTCACTTTTATTCCTGAAGAAACATGCCTCCCTGTCAAATATTTTACCTTTTGGTGTTCTCAGTTATCATAACTTCCTATTTAACTTCTGATATTAACACAGTTCTTAAACGACCTGAGGTTACCTGAACCCCTAATGCTCTGTTACCAGGAATCTGCAGGCTGCTCTCTCTGTTCTAAATATCACACTGTACATTTTCTCTTCACTCACTGGGAGCTGAAATAGACCAAACATGTTTAAAAAAAAAAAACAAAAAAAACCACCCAACAAGTTGTGTAATAAGCTGGCCATGAAAGTATCTGGTATCCAGTCACAGTGTCTAAGAGAAGGAGGGTCTGTCAATTATTTTCATTCACACTTGATGCCAATATCTACTAAATTCATGTGGGCATGTTTCACTTTTTTTTTTTTTACTTTACATTTATCTCTCTAATCACTGTCACAGTTTCTTTTGACACTTCATTTTCCTCAAGAAGCCTGTATTGCCCATATGTTAGAAAGGAGCTGCATTTTCCTCTTGTTGAATGTGGTGTTGGCCAACAGTGTTTATTCGCTTTCCAGATTTGTTGAAAGAGTCTTTTTGCACAGGTAATAAAAGAGGATTTGTGAGGCACTGACTTATCAAATTTTCATTCACATTCTGTAACAGCTCATCTCATGGGAGTAGCTTTGCTTCAACTCATCAAAATCTTGCCTCAGAATGCTAATACTGCTCTGATAATTTAATTTTTTGTAGTTGCTTCTAGACATTTAAATTGCATTTGATAACAGTCACATTTTCATGAGCCTGACTAACTGTATGTTTTGTACAGTTCTGTAATGCCAGTTGTCTTTAGTTAATGGATCACATTCTTTTTAATGTGTTTGTGCCAATTTCTCTTCCTGTGATACTGTTGTTTACTGTAAACAGGGTGGGATTTCATTATCTGAAATGATAACTCAATAAGGTAATACAATATTTCCTTATTAATGTGACAGACAACATTAGGCCAACCATTTGGCTATTCTGGGCAAACAGCTTGAAGTTGTCACTCCGTGTTTACTAATGCAGTTGTAAAAGCCAAAGAAGCCTGAACAAAACTGTTATTTTCCAGAGTAGCACGGCTTTAGGTGAATAGCTGGGAATGCCAGATACTTTCATGGCCAGCTTATTACATCAGACAGATTGCCCATCACTAAAACACCATCTGACCCAGAATCCAGTCCTGCAAGACCTCCCACATTCCTTTTCTAAGTGATTATAGCAAATGCATAGTTAATAGTTTTATTATTAAAATAACACCATTGTGTTGCTTACAGGAAACATTTTGAATATTTCTTGTTTCAAAGACTGTGCACATCTTCACAAAAGCACTAAGCTACCAAGTAAACAGATTCTTTCACACACACAATCAAAGTCATATTAGTTTGTATATACCGTCACGTCTTTCAATCTCTGCAGTGATGAGCAAGACCAGGAAATAAAGATAAAAGAGACAATATGTCAATCATAGGCAAAATGTGTGATTTTTTAATGTCAGGCCCACTGATCTTGGCTGCTTTTCATCTCAGCAACCCAGTACATCAATTGATAGGGATCCTTAAATTCTTACTCATGTGAGGTAACTAGCTGTGATGCTCTCTAGGTCTAGGGGACTGTTTATGGTTATCTTTCATATTAATATTTCATATTTGCAACAGTCTATATGTGATGTGCCATGTTTGGTATCAATAGAAAGGCTGTAATCTGGTAGGAAGGGTTATATGGTTTATATGTAGTTATCATATCTGTATTAGAAATTAGGAATCTATTTGTTTTATGTGTGGTCCAAGTCATTCGATTCTGAGGCGATCCCAGATGGGCTGTCTGCAAAACCATTGTCCTTTTGATGGCCCATCAAGGGAACTCCCTGGTACAGTGGGCCTAGGAAGAAATCTGTTTGACCAGTCACTCAGACTGACCATGTGACCCAACTCCATTTTGATTTGGCAAGGACTCTGAGAGCATGGGAAAGCCAAAGGTGACAAGGCAGGGGTCCCTATCTCCATTTTCTCTTCAGTCTTTAGTCTGCAACCTGCAATCAGCAGCCTCCTCTGGAACTATTCTTCTAGGACTGAACAAAGGGCTGAGACCCCCCCCAGGTTCTGGGTGCATACCAAAGGAATTGGACTAACCTGAAAACTTCACATTCTTTGAGGACTTGCTTTCTATGAACTCTAAATCATTTGTATGCATGTGATTCACTTTGACCTTTTAACAGCTCTCATATTTTGTTTCTTTTCTTTTTATATTAAACCTTTAGTTGTAGTTACTAAAGGATTGGCCAACAGCATGGTAATTTGGGTAAGGTCCAAGCCTATATTGTTCTGGGTGATGTGGCTGTCCTTTGGGGTCAGGAGAACCTATTTCTTTAAGAGACCCAGTGGCTAGGTGAGGACCAGAGAAGCTGATGTGCAATAAAGGGGGTTGTTTCTGTTTTGTTATGCTTGGTGATGACCAGTGTGGGGAATCAGAAGCATGTTTTGTTACTGACTGGGAGACTGGTTTAAGTGCCACCTGTCAGTGGTTTGGGGGTTTGGCCCCTGGTTTTGCAGCTTGCCCTGATTTTGGCACATTCAGAAGGTTATTCCTGGAGGTCACACTAGCTAACCAAGTTTTCTTTTTCATAGCTTGCCTATGAAGCCCCTGACTTTGCAGGAACAATCAAAAACAGGCTAGGTAACATTGCAGACCTGTTAAAGGTGTATTTGTCTTACAGAAATTATTCAGTTCAATATGAACCTCAGGATGGCTGGGGAAAATATAATATCTTTGCTAGTTTATCTCACCTTACCAACAGTTGTCCCCATTGTAAAATTTTTAGCCTTCATATTTTCTCTGGCTGTGATTTTGCCTCTTTTTTCTGGAAGCTATTTTTCTTCTCCCCCTGCAGCAGAAAATACCAATGAGTGAAATTATAAAACTGGACTTTTTGTTTTGTTTTGTTTTTTTCATAAATCATCAGAATGCAGTAAGCAAATTTCTATATGCTTGTTTATCTGACAATAAAATAAATGTAACCCAAGATTTCTGTGGGAATCTCTTATCCTGTGATAATTTCTTTTGCAAAGGAAGATTTTAATTGTTGGCATTGAAATGCTTTAAAATACACAAGATACTGATTTGCAGTTCTTGTAGACAGATAATTAGCACAGCAGATGCGCATTTCAAAAAACATGCCAAGGAGTGTCAGAACTGATTTCCTCTGTTAGATGATGCATATGAATCTAACTGATATTCACAGTATTGTTAGTGGCATTTTACTATTTGCTTACTGAAACATAACAGGGGGAAAAAAGGAATCTACAGTCCAATAAAGAATGTATTTTCTTTACCTTATCAGATTAAATAACTGCCAACTGTGTGCACCACAACCGAGGATGAAACTACTCCTTTAAAAGTGCGTTTTGGACGGGTGAAAGGGCACCAGAAAAAAAGTACACCTTTAAAGGAAAACTATCAACCTGAAAGTTGCATATCTATCTTTACATGGTGTGGTTATTGTTGTTACCTGTAAGATTTTAACATCTGTAAAAGAAGGTTTATAACATTGTCTCTACTTTTCCAGTTTGTTCACTCTATGCATTTGTCAGCACTTTGTGAATATTCAGTTTCACATCCTGTTCCATGTCCCAGTTCTTCCTCTTTTGGATGCCTAGTATAGAGCAAAAATTACACTTTCACCTGAAGTTGGTTGAGCCAGATGGCTACATCAGTGTGACAGCATTGCTTCCACATAATGCAGTGGTACTACTCAAGCCCTTTCTAGAGAGCAATGAGAGAAAAGAAAAACTAACAAAATGTTTAAAATTTTAAAATAAAGATTTTAAACATGCTATTTAAAAGATTCTCTATCTAAAGACTAATTTAAAAAAAAATCCACCTGTTGATGATTTTTCAAGACTTTTCATGATAGCTGATGATAAAGAAAAACACAGAATGTGGTGATGAGTGTCTATAATCTGACACCACAGTTGCTACTGAAATTTCAAGCACTCAGGTTAATTTTATGTGAGAACCTATTTGGCAAAATGCTCTTGTGCCTGGCTTCAGTACTATTAAGTATGATGCAGTTATAACTGCATCATATACTATATAGCCATGGGCATTATTGGCTATGAGCAAGAGAGTCAGTTGCCACCCTCTCCATATTCTTCAGAAGTCTTTATGCTTCCCTTCCCCTCCTCCCCATATTGACTTTGCAAGATATAACTTATTCACTATAAACAATAGCAGTGAGAGTCCTGTGGCACCTTACAGATTAACAGATTTCTTCCAGCATAAGCTTTCAGGGGCTTCAACCCACTTCATCACGAAAGCTTATGCTGGAAGAAATCTGTTAGTCTATAAGGTGCCACAGGACTCTCACTGCTTTTGCTATACACAGACTAACACGACTACCCCTCTGGAAATTTCTTCTATAAACAATGTGTATTTGTCTCTCCATAATATTTTCAGTGACTGTATATAGTTTCTCTCATTCTCCCCTTAATCAAGCACTGGACTTCTTACCCAGTTCTCTCAATAATCAATTTATATGGTGTAGCAGAATAGTTACCCTGCTCTGGCAGAAAAGGAGTTAAAAGTTCTGCAGAGGGCCAATGGGAGCAGAGGGCTGTGGGGCAAAGCAGGGATGAGGAGCTTGAATGAAGCCAGAGCTGCAGCCAGCTCCTGTTCTGGGCAGTTTGCCTTGGACCTGGGAGGAGGAAGGTTAGGTTATCAGTGGGGCTGTGGGAGACAGGATCCCAAACAGCTCTGTGGTGCACTATGAGGGGTTTGGTGGGAGCACAGTTAGAGACAGAGGCAGCAGGTATCTTGGAGGCACTTATGGCCAAGGGGACCCGCTAAGGCACAAAGCCAAACAAGGATGGTTGGGGTCAAAGTGGAACTCAGTCAGAGCATGTAGGGTCCCTGGGCTGCAGCCCAGAACTGTGGGTGGGCCTGGGTCCCATCCATCTGCCCCAGACTGCCAGGAGGCAGAGAAACCACAAGTGAGCAGTGGTTGGACAGTGGGCAGGGACAAGGGAGCTGGCTGGGACTGGACCTATTCCCCAGAAAGGGGGAATTTGGAGGACTGGGCCAGAGAGCAAAGGTCCTGAAAAGACAGAGCCAGCCACTGATGCAAGTGGGCCGTCAGGGACTGTACTAGACCCCAGAATGGGGGACTAAAGGTACTCAACTGGAGCGCTGAGGTCCTGCAAGGAACTGCAAAGACCATGAGAAAGTTGGAGCACAACCTACCAGACAGGGGACCACTTGAACAATTTTCCATACCATCACCATGAGGAGTCTGTCTGGATGGTCATGTACTGCCAATCTGTCTACATATAGCTATCAATGTAGAATCTGATCACCTAGAAGTCCTGCTCTTGGTTACTGAAAAAACAAAACTGAACAAAAACAAAACATACCTTTTTGCTCCTAACAACTTCTGTCCACTATTTTCTGGTTCACTGGGGGGGGGGGCTTCCTGATTTAAATCCTGAGTTATTTCTGTACTGGGGGGGGGGCAACTGCTCTTTTACACTAAGGTGAAGGAACTGAACCCCTTTGGTATAAGTTATTTCTAAATGACTCTCACTTTTATTAGATAAAGCAGTCAAACTTAATGTGTTGGAACTACATTAAGACAACAGGTTTACACCAGCTCTTAATTTGACCTCCAAATATGTATTCATTTACCATGTACTTCCTGGCTCCCCTATCCTACAATGATAGCATTTGAACAGACAACTGCACCCACAAATAATCATTCTTATATTTTTCTTGACTTTAATGGGACTCTGTGCCAACAGAGTTGTCTGTCGTCATGATTTCATCTGGAGAGTCAGAGCCTGTATATCACTGTTTCCCAACCTTTTTGGCTTGGGGACCATAGACAGGAGCATTGCTGCCCCCAAAAAAGGGTCAGGTGCCGCCCCCCTGCCCCACCCTGGGACCCAATCTGGCCCGTGGGCCCAATCCGGCTCCAGCCAATGCCTGCAAGCAACAGGTGGTCCGGGCGGGCCCAATACGGCCCTAGCCACTGCCAGCAAGCATCAGGTGGCTGGGAGCTGGATTCAGACCGGATCCCCAGACCGGATCCGGCTCCTGCCACTGCCAGCCAACATCAAGGAGCTGGAGCCAGAGCTGGAGCCAGACCCGGACCAAGGCCAAGGTGATACAGGGCATAAGCCCTGCAGGCCCTGCAGCAGAAATGCCTATGGCCACAGACATCATTTTTACAAACCCGAAGAGCCACCAGTCTCTCTGCACAGGTCTCCCATACTCTGCCATTTGCAGCCAAATGAAAGCAGTTCAGCAAGGAAACTGCTTCCCTCCTTGCTGATCTCCTGTTTCTCCAGCTGCAGTAGGGAAACCACTTGCAACCTGCAGCCCTGTATTCCCCATCTGGGTCTCAAGGCAGCAGGGGAATTGCTGGACATGGGCCCAAAGGGCCCATGCAACAAATGTGCTGCAGAGTATCCAGAGCTGAAGGCCATGACACATCGTCTGCCTTGCGCCACAGTGCCTGGGTGCATGCAACCTGCCTTCAGCCCTGGTGCACCTGGGAGCTCAGCGGGGGGCCAGTCAGGGCACAGCTTTTTTAAATCTCCCACTCCCCAGGCACCCACACACATGGCCCAGGGCAAAAGAAGTGTGGCAGAAAATTTAAAAGCCATGTCTGCATGACCCAGGCCATGCTTTCTAGCAGTGGTGTTTCTTGCAGCCTCTTCTTGAGCTCCAGGAACACAGCTACAGGATGAGTAATAGTACCTGAGTGAAGTTGGGGGGCAGGGCAAAGGGGAGGTGGGTTAGGTGGCTGCGAGGAGCAGGGTGAGTGTGGCAAGGGGAAATGGCAGGTGGGGAGAGACAAGCAGGAAGCCACAGCAAGGCCAAGGGAAACCGTAAAGGAGGGTTGGGGAAGCCAGGCTTGACCAAGGAAATAGTAGGGGGGATGTGAGCCTATGACCCAGATCTTTTTCCTGTGCAGCAATGCCCCTGCTAGGTAGTGGCTCTCTTCTGTAGCAAGAGGCATGGAAGATCAGTGTTCGGCACCCCCTGGCTCCAGCACCTAGCACCATGTTCCCTACTACAACCCAAGGGGAGGGGAGGACTGATCTGCAGCAAGGACCTTGCACTGGTCTTTTAGCCAAACACACTCCACCTGGGTCCTTAGGCAGTGGCTGCCTTTTGCAGCTGATGGCAAAACACCTTCAAAGCTTCTATGAGCCATGAATGGCAAATCACTGCTGTACATGTTCTAAAACTGAAAAGATTATTTACAACACAAGCATAATTATTTTATTTTGTATTGCTGACTAGTTGTATAACCTCCATCTCCCTCCCATCTCCATCAGTTTCTAAGAGCTGATCCTGCACTATTGGGTTCAGTGGGAGTTTTCCCATCAATGTCAGTGGTGTACAAACATGGCCTCTAATTGACATCTGATAACATAGGTGCTATTAATCCAACTCAAAAGAACAACATTTTATGTGCAGAATTCTGATGTACCATCTCTCAACCTCATATAGACACTTGTGAATCAGGACAGTAAGTCAACTCACCAGGAAACATTGCCTCTCTGTGACTACGGAGAGCAGATATAAATAAATAAATAAATCCACTTACTGTGTTTGGGCTTTTATTGTCTCATACTGAAATCCATCATCAAATAGCTAATGTTATCTGATGCTGAATTCTACTTACTCAGCCAAATATACCAAGGGCTTATCATATAGTGATATATTTATTATGCTATTCCAAGATACAGCCGTCTTGATTCTCCTCACCTTCACATCGGCAGTGTCATTGATTACCAATAGGATTTACACCAGCATTCAACAGAATGGATAATCTTTCTTGTGACATACAAGTGAAAAATCTTGCAAAAACATAGTGCCTGAGGTTCTTAATTCAGCAAAATGCTCAGTGCCTTTATTGGCTTCAGTGAAAGTTCTGCCTGAGTAAAGACTGAAAGGCTCTGGCTCAAGGTTGGGATGTGGATTGATGGTTATGAAAGTCAGATGTGTTAGTTGCTAAAAAAAAGAATAGCAAACAATCTGTTCTGTACCTTAAATAAAGTATTCCTTTTTCTTCTCTGCCCTTAGTAGCTAATTTGCACAATCCTAAGAATGGGTGAACCTAATAGAACTTTGGATTTTGTGAAAAGATCAGAATTTTTATGTTTGGGGTTTTCCACTACTTATATATTTTGTATATGAATTTCATCCATAATTTAAACAATAGATTTCCCTTAGGATAATTTTAATGGTTTTATGAAATGCCCATTACCAGAATACCCAGCTGATTTTTTTTTTAAATTGCAATTGTAGGTAAATGAAAATATATTTAAAATAATTCCTTCTCTTACTTTTAGTGCAACTCAGAAACTAAAATTTTAAAAGAATCAGATCTTTTAACCAGCATTGTTGCTTTCTTTGCTTCTTTTCTGATGCCTTCGTACATATCTCTTTGTTTCCAAGGTAGCTGAATAGGTGAATGACTAACTGCAATAAATATCTGAGGGTGCAACAAGCCAAGGCATGTAACTAACACAGAGGATAGAGCTGTTATATTTGCGTGACAGTCTGAATACAGAATGCAGTTTAATCCAGCTACTTACTTAACTCAGCCACAGTATAACAATCTCTCTTTTCTCTTTTGCTGCCTTTATTATTTCCCTTAATTACTACCTGTTCTTGTATGCTGATCACCCAGAGTTTGTGTCTTACCATGTTTCTACTTCATGCCAAAAAGTTGTCTACTGGAACCCGCTTAGTTTGTCAACTAAATTTTTTCACATAGGAAGTGACTAATAAATAATTTACATTAACAATTTAAATTAGGAGATAACACACAAGTGGAAGGGACTGGGAAGTTATATTTAAGGACTTATATTAATGACTGCAGAGCAGTGGTTTTCAAACTTTTTTCCTCAGGATTCAGCTGAAAAAAATCATTTATGCTTGCGACCCACCAATTACATCTTTGAGCAATGCACTCCAGTCTTTTGTTGGTGGCAGCAAGCAGTGCTGCAACCCAGTGTTTGAGGATCTGCAACCCAGTAGTGGCTCCCGACCTAAGTTTCACAACAACTGCTTTAGAGTATACAAGACAATCAATGTCTTGGGAAGGTGATTAAATGCTGAAACAAAGCAGTGCTTATGGGAAGATAGATGCGTAAGAAAAGCATTAGAAGAACTGTTAGAAGAAGAAATTGAAGAACATATGGACACAACTGCAAATGAACCAGGAAAAGTATTTATCTTCAAATTTTGGGGAGAGGTGGAACAAAAATGGTAACTAAATGAGTAGAGTTTCCAGGAAAGAATGATGAGGTGATAATGACATAGTCAGTGGGAAGTTCTTGATCAGCAAGGGGTGGTACTTGGAGATGGATTGGAAGAGAGCATTTTGGGAAGAAGGTGAAGCATAGAAGTTAGAGGGAGCAGAAGCAGCGATAAAAGGAGGAACCGGAGAAGGTACAGGACAGAAGTGGAGATTACAAGTTTCTTTTGGGAACTAGGCAGAGAAAGGACTGCAGGGGAAAGATGAAAGCAGGGTGCCTACAACAGACAGGATGGGAGAAGTATGTGAAAGTGAAACCAAATAGGAAGAGAGATTTGACTAGACGCCACCTGGGTGAGGCACCGACCTAGACATTTGGCTGATCAGTGGTAGTTGAAGGAAGCAGTTTATAAGGAATGTTATTAGCTGCCCAGAAGCAGCAGCATGCTTGCAAAGGGTGATGGCCAAAGATCTTTGGCACACCCCTTCTTCGGTGAAAGAGGTAGCAGGGGAAATCATCATGCTAGGTTTTGAGATAGGACTGGTCAGTTACTTGAATACTACTTCTATTTATTATTTGCTGAGTACAGACTGCATGCCCAGCACTGTCCACAACATAGTGGATGAGTGGAGATACCCTGATAATGTTATAATCTAGAGCAAACATAGACAATGGTTTAGGCACACCAAGCACTGGAGATCAGGAGAAAGATTCATCACACAGCTCTGCAACTTGTTTAATTTGTCATAATTAAATGGCAGCCTTTCTTTGGATGGTGGATTAGAAAATATAAAAGTTCACTAGGAAGTAAGACAAATGATATTAAATTGTTTGATGATAATTCTTGCTCACATGCACTGAGTTAAACCAATAATCAGCTTTGGGTGAGATATGTTTCCTAGAGGCATATTGGCAGAAACTTTAGGAGAGTTTTCACTTCCTGTAACTGGGACATCATTCCAGAAACTGTTGGGGGATGGGAAGGAAGTTGTGTAAGCATACATAGTGAAGCAGAGTGGCCTCTTTCTGGATGTGAGCATGAGGGACCACCACGCTCCCCCTGGTAGGTGGAGCCAGACCTGCCCCACCCCCTTGCCAGAAGTACCAGGGCAGGATAGAAAGCATGAAGAGAGAGGATCTGTAGCTCAGCTGAGTGGGAGCCATTTCTCTGGCTTACTGCAGGACTCTAGAGCTAACCAGCCTGTGCAGCACCCTACCCTGGAGTGGAGTTGCTGGCTTTGCTATCTGCAGTATATCCCTTGGACCAGTAGTTTTCAACCACCATGTCAGGACACATTACTGTGTCACCACACAGTGGTAAGTGTCGTGAAGAGATGGGGAGATGGCTGGATTTGGCCTGGGTGAGTGGGCTGGTGTGTTCTGTAGGGTCACAATATGCTACCAAGTGTGTCATGACCAACAAAAGGCTGAGAACCACTGCCTTGGACTATGGAGCAGCAAATCTTACCAAGTTTTGTAGATGCTGCAGTGAGAGGGGCTGAGTATTGCAGAGAAAAACACTGGTTGGGAGAACTCAGGACTGAGAAGGTGTTGGTGTCACCATGAATGAAGCAATCAGGCTGGTAGAAGTCAGGGAGAGGTTTCAGAATTGTGAACATGCTGTTGGTGCCAAAGGTACGTATCATAGAGGCATCCAAGGCTATAGAGCAGGGGGTGACAAGACCCTTTAGTGGTCTGGGATAACACCAGAGAATCACAATATTATTCCCTTCTTCAACCTGAGCAAGCTAGGTAAAGTTTGGAGTCCTATAGGCTATGGGTGTGCCAGCTTTTACCAGAAATTAGTGATAGGTATTTCTTTGATGCAGTTTGCTTTATTTACAAAACGTGTAAAGACCTGACTGAACAGAGGGAATCAAATAGCAGGAAACAGCACCTTTCACTCACAGCACACAAGAGTGGCCTTTTCAGCCTGCACTCATGACCCAAAACACCTCTCCTCAGGATTTTTCTAGGGTCAGGTACATGTGTAAGGGGACTGATAGCCCCTTACTGAGAGTGAATGGGCCTTTTGATTGGCCACTCCTGCCTGGAAGCAGGGCTCTGAAACAGCCAGCCCCAGGACCAGTGGGAGAGGCCAGTGTCCCAGGATGGCCTGATTGATTGAAAGTGCTCCCCCCCCTTGAGCTGAGACTGCAGGCTGGAGATGCCTGGGCAAGCCAGTGTGTGAGTGTGTGTGGGGCCGAGCTAAGGAGGAAGCACGAAGCAGCCAGCAGCTGGGAGCCAGAGGACCCAGGAAGGGAGGCCAGGCTGAGCTGATTTGTGCAGCAGACCCACACCAGCTGGACCAGCAGAAAGCCAAGTGGAGCTGAGCAGAGCAGAGCTGGAGGCAGTGACAGAGCCAGAGTTGCCTGAAGCTGGGGCAGGAGGCCAGAGAAGGAGCCCAAGGTGCTGAGCTCATCTGTGCAGCCCCACAGCAGGAGGACCAGAGGAGCCACACTGAACCAGAGCAGCAGCTGGGAGCCGGAGTTGCAGCCATCTGGAGCCGGGTGTGGTGAGCAGCTGGGGAGCAGTGAAGGGGGGCTGACGCTGGGAAGAAGGGCCCTGCCCCTGGAGCTTGGGGATGTGTGGCCACAGCTGGAGCCTGCATCTGGCCCCCTGGATCATCCAGTCGCAGCCAGGCCTGGGCAGAGGGCTTGCAACATGGAGGACAGACTGTGAGACTGTTCCTCAGGCCCCAGAGACGTTTGTAGTGCTCCCACACCAGGCAGCGGTGCTGGAGGTTTATTGTTCACCTTTTTCCACTTTTTTCTATTTTCTTATTGGGTTATTCTTTTTATTTCTGTATGCTTAAATAAATTGTATATAGTGTATATAGTAACTGGTGGGCCAGAAAAGTGGTCAGTGTGGTCAGCACCCCGGAGTGGGGACACCCTCGCCCTGTCCTGAGAGACCACGATAAGAGTGGGGGTCCAGCCCCCAGAAATCCTGGGGCCCAGCCTTGTCGGGGTTACAGAGATTCCTCCAAACAGGAGATTGGGAGGTGAGCCTTTAAGGTCAGGCAGGCCTTGGGGTAAAGGAAGTGGGAGCAGGGACTCAGATCCTTTTGCTACCCACCTTCACCGGGGTGGTATACAAAGTCTGGGAAGTTCCCCACAAGAACGGGTCCATCCCCCCGCTTACACATGCTTTCAGCTACTTCTTCATCCATGTCTGTCATTCAGGTCACATCTACACCAATGTTCCCTCTAAGCTGCGCCAGTGAGCAGTAGCGCAGCTTCTGCCGCTCACTGGCGCAGCAAGCGCTGACCCCAGCGCAGGTCCACCAGCCACAAGCCATGCCTGGCCCCAGAAGCATTTCACCTGGGTGCCAGGAAGCCTCGGGAGGGGCTGGAAGGGAGCAGAAGCGGAAGAGCCGGGGGATCGGGGCTGGCAGGGAGCGGAAGAGCAGGGAGATCGGGGTTCGTGGGGAGCGGAAGAGCTGGGAGATCAGGGCTGGCAGGGAGTGGAAGAGCCGGGCGGTCAGGGCTGGCGGGGAGCGGAAAAGCCGGGCGGTCGGGGCTGGCAGGGAGTGGAGAATCCGGGCTGGTGGGGAGTGGAAGAGCTGGGCGGTTGGGGCTGGCGGGGAGCGGAGAATCCGGGCTGGTGGGGAGTGGAAAAGCCGGGCGATCGGGGCTGGCGGGGAGCGGAGAATCCGGGCTGGCGGGGAGTGGAAAAGCCGGGCGGTTGGGGCTGGCGGGGAGCGGAGAATCCGGGCTGGTGG
>ML682013.1:8359643-8410442 GCA_007922195.1 Podocnemis expansa | reverse complement strand
TCCAGGGGCTGCACTCACCCCAGCCCTTGCAGCGGGGAGGCTGAGCGGGACGCCCCCAACCCTGCGGCAGCATTTCCGGGCAGCCCGGGGTTTAAAGCCCGCGGGGTGAGGCACGTGGCTCCACTTCACCTCGGGGGTGCCTGCTGCCCCCCTCTGCCGGCCAAAGGACACCCCTCAGCACCCTGGCCAGGGTGCTGAAGGTTCTCTAGCCAGGGTGCTGAGGGGGAAGCCCTTCCTCCCAGGGTGCTTAACACCCTGGGAGAAAGGTCACGTGTTGTTTCGGAACACTTTGTTCCGAAACAACATGTCCACACAGGGCTGTTTCGAAACGAGCTGTTTCGAAACAACCTTGTTTCACCAGGAAACCAGGTTTAAGCCGTTCCGAAAGAACGGCGGCCATTTCGAAACAAGCGGTTTGCTTGTTTCGAAATGGCTGTGTGTCGTGTGGCCATGGCATTTCTTATTTT
This sequence comes from Podocnemis expansa, assembly GCA_007922195.1. Lineage (NCBI taxonomy): Eukaryota > Metazoa > Chordata > Testudines > Podocnemididae > Podocnemis > Podocnemis expansa. The sequence continues at coordinate 8,409,975 of ML682013.1, read as the reverse complement.
GAAACAACCTCATTGTTTTGAAATAAGAATGCTGTGTGAACACACCCCAAGTAACTTGTTTAAAAGGACATACAATATCTAATCAAGAGCTATATATAGCAACATCATAAGAGTCATTGAAGGGACAAGTTCCGAAGGTGTCGCTGTGTTAATTCAGTTTAGCAAAACATAAAGTTTTGTGGCACTTAATAGACTAAAAAAATTATTTATTACGTGAGCTATCATGGGAGAAAATCCCACTTCATCAGGTGCTTTGAAGATGTGAACCTTACAGAATGGGAGGAAAATAAATACAAGGAAGTGTAAGTCATGAGATCAGGTCACACTGTAACAGCAAATCAGAATAGTTGTAAAGCATTCTTAAATCTGCAGTACCCATCTGCAAAAGTGAAGAAACGGATTGACAGAACCAGGTGGGTACCCCAAAGTCAACTACTGCAGGAGAAACCCAAGAAAGAAAACAACAGGACGCCACTAGTCATCACTTATAGCCCCCAAGACCAACATCATCAAGGATCTACAGGAGGGGTCTCAAACACATGGCCCGCGGGCCGCATGCAACCCCTAAAGCTATATCCTGCAGCCCACAATGGCACTATTGTTACTGATATTTGCAATATGATTGCATGAAAAGGTTTCAGTGATGTGGCTGGCCCTTGGGCTAATGTACTAGTCCTCATGCGGCTCTCATGGTGATTTGAGTTTGAGACCCCTGATCTACAGCGTATTTTAAAAGATGATCCCTTACTCTCTCAAGCCTTTGGAGACAGACCTCTTTTCTCTTACAGACAGCCCCCCACCTTAAAGAGACAGTCACCAGCAACTAAAGACCTCACAACAGAACCATCAAATCCAGGACCAGCCCTGGATACTCAGCCGGGGATGGAGTCAGGAGAGGAAGGGGGTACACCAGCCATTCAGGGCACTGGCGCTGGGACTTGGGGCACGTGCTCCCTGTGCCAGGCACAAGCGACACCCCTCCCTCTGTCTTATATATTGGACAAACAAGACAATCTTTGCATAAAAGAGTAAACGGGCACAAATCTGACATCAGAAATCACAACTTTCAAAAAACAGTAGCTGAGCACTTCAATCTTCCTAATCACTCCATTGATGATTTGCTAATTGCTGTGGTCAGACAAATGAATAACAACTCAAGGCTTCAAAGAGAAACTGCAGAATTGGAATTCATTTGCAAATTTGACTGTCTGTCTCTTCAGGGCTAAATAAAGACTTCAGATTTTTTTTTCTCATTACAACAATGATTTGCCCTCATCTTTCTCCATATGCTGTTCCCCAGTGTTTGAATCTTAACAAATGCTTTGATTTGCTGTTACAGGGTGACCTGACCCCATGACTTACACTTCCAGGCATTTATTTTCCTCCCATTCTGTAAGTTCCCCCGTCTTCAAAGTGTCTGACGAAGTGGGATTTTCTCCCAAGAAAGCTCATGTAATAAAAATTTGTTTGTCTTTAAGTGCCACAAGACTCCTTGTCTGTTTCACTCAAGGGACAGCAAGTCTGTCAGGCAGGGAAGTACCACCACGTGATAGATTCAAATTCAGGTCTTGAGTCAATGGGGAATTCTGAGGAGGCAAAATATTCAGAGACTTCTTCTACCATGTGCCTTCTGTGAAGTATACATGGCACACCTCAAGTCCATGGAAGTTGAAAGACCTAGAAACACTGATATTGAAGAAGGGGGCCTATGTAGACGAACCAATCACTAGTAAACTCATAGGGCAACAATGCTCTGTGGAAAGGGTCACATATACACTTTCTGTGTAAGAGAGGACATTGCTTGGAAGGAGCAAAGCATACGTAGATCTGTACTGAATAGCCGAGGTCTTCTGTTGTATTTAAACAATAAAGTAAGGAGTGAATATTGTTTTTTTAGGAGTTTGGCCTGTATAAAGATAGCATAATTTGGCCATTAATCCCTAGAAGAACAGCAATAGGATTGAAAAACAGTAATGTCATGGGCTTGTTCTCACACAGTTTAGAATCAATAATCACAAATCCAACTGGTTGCATTATTCCTTCTGAGCTGCAGACGGGAAAATAGCATGTGTCTAATCTTCTGTGGGCTACAGATCAGGGATTGTATCTGTGAAAAAAACATGCAGCAGGTTGAAACAGGAAGATGTTGAAAACCCTACTTGTTAATTCCATAAATAATGTATTTTACTGTTACTGAAATGGTGAGGATGAGGATTGTGGCTACACTCATCAGGAAACATAAAAGATTCTAGTTCCCACAGGAAAGTTAACTAAGTCACATTGTAGTACCTGGGCAGGAGGTATTTAATATGGTTTCCATCATCCTGACCACCTCAAACATAGGTGGGGCTGAATTATTACCCCCATTCTATAGATAAGAAAGTGTAGCACAAATAATACCCTGTCCTCAGGCTTAAATTCACACATGCTGGACCCTCTGTCCTATTTTCATGACTGTTGCAACTTCAGCAGACTTTTTCTTCCTTAAAAGAGCCCCCATGGTCTCCAAATTTTCCTTCAAATGGGTCACATCATATTGCACCACACCTCTTACTTTTGGGCTCTGATGTTGCCATATCTAATGGAGGACAGTGAAGATTCCAGGTGGCAATCTCCCAAACAGTAGTTTGAATGGGGAGAACCCTGTAGATGCCTGCAAGAGTGACGAGATGTCCTGATTTTATATGGACAGTCCCAATATTTGGGGCCTTGTCTTATATAACTGTCCATTATTCCCTGCCCCAATCCTGATTTTTCACACTTGCTATCTGATCATCCTGGCATCACTTCACAGATGGCAAATAGGAAGGGTGGGACCAATCTATCCCAGTGATAGGGAATCTGAGGCCATGCCACAAACCTCCTTTGCATCTTTTTCACCATCTTATAATTAAAGCAATCCAGAAGCCCAATTGTCTGAGGATGGTAAACCAACATCTTTAAGGCTTTCAACAGATTGCACAATTCCTTTGTTATCTGTGAACTGAAGCTGGCTCCCTGATCTGACAATTTTTCCCTTGTATTCATAGATGAGCAACAATTTTTTTGCAGTACAGGAGCAATGGTCACTGCAGTGGTTGCATGAAGGGGGATGGCATTGCAGTACTAAGTGGAGTAATCTGGTCTCACCAATATATATTGACAACCAACTGCATTCTTTTCCAGTGTTCCTATCGCATCCGTACCAGTCCTCTTGAAGGCTACTCCAACTGCCTGGAGAAGACTAGTGGGGTCTGTGGGGGTTTTCTTGAGCCCCACTCACTGATACTTAGGCCCAATGGCATAACATACAGTCAGCAGCACTCGAACCTCAGTAGAAAGCATGAGCGCACACCTCTGTTCATCCTCTTCACTCAGACCTCGTGTTTTGAATGATCAGAATGCCTCGGTTTGGACTGGGGTGCAAGGACCATGCTGCAAGGTTTGTGTTCATACCTTGTGGTTTTAAAAAGGTCACAATTTGCTGGGCCAGGTGCTGTTATTGCTGAACTCCCAAGTGAGTGACTGCTGTTGCATCACTTTCTGTTGTTCCTGAGCAGCCATTTGTAACAGCTGGTTCTGCTGCTGTTGGTCCGCCTGTTGTTGGCTGTCAATCAGCCATTTTAACAATTTGTCTACATCCATCTTCTTTCTCTTCTTCCTCCTTATGATCATTTGTTTGGGTTTAGTTTGTTTGTTTTTATTTTCTTCTCTTTTTCTAGGACCTACATCTGATTTGGGACACTGCCTTCATTCTTCACCAAGTTGTGGCAGGGGAAGTTGGAGTTACTGGGGGCATTGCCTAGTGGTTAGGTTGTTGGCCTCCACTTGCTTTGCTCCCATCTTTGCTGCCGAGTCTCTGTTCTGGACTGGCTTGCCCTACCCCCAGGACCGGGAACAGACGGCCCAGGGACAGAGCAGGCCAGCCCAGAGCCCAGGCTCCAGTCTCTCGCCCCTGCCCTGGGCCAGCTGTTCTGCCCTGGGGGTGGGGTGGGCCAGCCCAGAGACAGGACAAGAGAGCGGAGCCCGACCCATGGGCCGGCCTGCTCCGCCTCCAGCACGGCGCCATGGCCACCCCTAGGCAAACGATGCCCTGAGCCAGAGACTTATTTGCTTATGAGTTGAGCCAGCCCCACTCAGGACAGCTTGTCAGAAACAAGGCAGACAACCCAGACTAGTGGTATTCTATGATTAGATTTCACCAGGTCAGTGATAGCTATGAACTCCTAGATCACTGTGACAATCTCACCATTGAAGCACAGACAGTCTCCTTAAATTTTCCAGGATATCTTGCCACCACCTTAGACAATCTGAACTTAGTAGTACATGGTAACTTACACCAAAAATTGCACCACATACAGTCCAATGAGAGTAGTCAATCACTTACCCCAGCACAGTTGGTACCCTCAGTCTTACACCAAAGATAATGCCTGTAGTCTATTCTATAATAAATTATTTAAAGAGTTATTTACTAGAAAAAAGAAATGAGATTTACAGTTTAGAGTAAGCAAGCGTATACACACAAATGAATTACTCTCTAAATCCAAATCCTAAGAATGACAGAATTGTAGTGACAAGTTCCAGAGAGGTAGCTGTGTTAGTCTGTTTCATTTAGCAAACCAAACAAGGAGGCCTCTGTGGCACTTAAAGAGTAATAAATTTATTAAGGCATAAGCTTTTCTAGGCATAACCCAATTCCTTATATGCATGAAGTGAAAACTGCTGTATGTTAGGTATATATAGGCATGCAAGGAAGAGTGAGTTATCAAGGTCAAATCAAACAGTCTAGATCAGTGGTTCCCAACCTGGGGTCCGCGGAGCCCTGGGGGGGGGGGGGCTGCAGAGTGGCTCCAGGGAGTCCACGGACAGACTAGGAGCTGGGACTGGATGCCACCGGGGTCTCCAGTTGCCAAGGAGACCCAGGCTTCTGGCCACAGGGAACTTCCTACAGGCAGGGAGTTTTTAATTTCCAAAGGGATAGCCGTGTTAGTCTAGTCCAGCAAAACAACCAAGGAGTCGTGTGGCACTTAAAGACTAACAGATTTATTTTTCGCATAAGCTTTCGTGGGAGAAAATCCCACTTCGTCAGATGCTTTGAAGATCTTCGAAGCATCTGATGAAGTGGGATTTTCTCCCGCGAAAGCTCATGCAAAAAATAAATCTGTTAGTCTTTAAGTGCCACATGACTCCTTGGTTTTTTGGGGGGCAGTTTTTAAAACTTTCACCTCTGAGCATGCTCTGCGTGGTCAGGGAGAGTAGCCAGAGGGTGGCTACATGCCAGCAGTTGCGGTGGCCAAGTAAGGGGGGGTAAGGGGCCCTGGGCCGGGGTTGGGGACAGGAAACCAGTGGGGGGTGATGAATGGGCTGGCAGGCAGGGAACATGGTGGACAGTGGGGGCCATGTCTGCGGTGGCTCCCCAGCATTGGGAGAAGGCAATGGCCAGTCCTGGCTCTCCAGGCAGGGGGAGGGGGCCGTGGCCCAAGTGGCCCCCGCTGCCCTGCAGGAGAGCAGCATGGACCAAATTCTGTACAGCAGTGCCAGACACCCTAAAGGGGGCCACAAAGGGTTTTTTAGTTTGAAAGTAGTCCCCAGCATTAAAAAGGTTAGGAATCTCTGGTCTAGATATGATCTGTGTCCGTCCTGGAATAACCACATGAAAATGCCAAGATGCAAAAATGAGAGCAAATTCTCTCAGTACTGATGCGTGGCACTGAAGTCAGGCTTCCCAGTCAGTCACAAACTATGCTTCTGATTCCCCCACACTGGTTGTCAAAAAGCCACAACGAAATACAAACAGGCCCCTTTGCTGCATTTCAGTTTCTGGATCCCAGTTAGATACTGGGTCTAGTAAAGAAATAAGTTACTTACAACTCCAAGCTCTGTACCCAGTAAGGTTCTTCTGACCCTTCAGAGTCCAAACAGTCACAAATATGGAAAATTGTCCTGTGGCTCTGTTTCCATTTATGAGTAGCAGTTCGTAGGTGTGACACGGACTTTATATTACAATAATCCTTGATGACCCATCTGATTTTGATAGAACTGCTGGATGGGTAAAGAGGCTGATTCTTGTGCCTGAGTTTAAAAGTTCAGATCAAACATTTTCAAAGCTATAAAGCAAAATTTATGTATTTTCTCAGAGCATGAAATGAAGCCATTAAAAGTGAGATTAACGTGTAGAGCAATTTACAAGCATTTCATAGAATCTAAGCATTCAATACATTTGTATGAGACTAATACCTATTTTGAGCAAAACTAAGCCCTAATCTGTATTTAGGGCTTTTTCAGCAGCAGTTGACCGCCATTTATGCAAAAACATAAAATTCCTTGGGTATGTCCACACGTCTCTTTTATTTCGATATAACACTGGTTATTTTGAAATTAAAAAAAAGATTAGGTCCACATGACGTTTTCTTATTTCAAAATGACAGGCTCTGTCATTTCAAAATCAGAACCGTCATTTTGAAACAGCTTAACCCCCATTCATTTTGAAACGGCTGTTATTTTGAAATGGTTATTTCGAAATAAGGCCATTTGGACATGTTGTTTCAAAACAACATGATTGTTTTGAAACAACATGTCCAAACAGCATTATTTTGAAATAACCGTTTCAAAATAACAGCTGTTTTGATAGCAGGCTTTCCCTTAATTCAAATTAACATTTTCTTAAATAAAATTAACTTATTTCGAAATAAGGACTTTATTTCGAAATAACACATTTAGAAATAACTTATTTTGAAATAATGATGCATGTGTGGACATAGCCCTTGTGTAAACGGTGGTGATTTTCTAACCCGCCGTTACACATTAGGGGAAAGTCCACTACCAATTGCTTTCAGTCAGCTTTCCCCTACGCCTCCTGACCCCCCCGACTTCCGGGGTTGGCTTCCAGGAGCAGCGCAGTGAGTTCATACTTGCCACAATCTGCTCCCAGAAGGCTGAACTGATGGTGGCGAATTTGCCACCATCAATATTGACATACCCTGAAATACAAGTGACTCAGTCTAGTTTCCAGCCACAAGGTTGTCAGGACTTAGTTAAGACATGCATCCTGGGCAAGAGTTGCCAGTTGGTCTGCCAGCATTGCAAAGTCACCTGGTCCCAGAACTGCTTCTTAATACCTTCAGTTCCAGTGTGGGGTTTAAATACCCCATCACACCCAGCTTTTGGATTTTTTAGAAGAGCCCACTCAATCATGTAGGAATGAGACCTTTCTGCTGGCCTGAAGTTTAACAAACTTCTCCTCTTGTAGCCTGTAACCCCTTCACTTTTCTTCCTGGATTACTTGGGAGTGGGCAACACTCACGTGTGCACAGGCGCCTAAATTGATGACAAGGAGATCCTGAGTTTCCCAGTGGTGATGTTGGCATTGTGGGAATCCTCTATCCACTCCTCTGCTGCAGTCCCTTTGCTTTACAGGAAATTAAATTTGGCAGTGCCTCCACTGGGCTGGATCCAGTACATGCTCAGTGCCGTGCCATGGAAGCCTCCAGGACTAAATCCATGCAACTAAGAATAATCTGGGGGAATGGGTCTAATCCACACTTACTAATTATATATACAATACACTCAAGGTACTAATTGCATGTAATAAACCTTTACTTAACAAAGAACTTATCATAACTGGATGGAATTGATATTACTACTAATTTAAATACACAGGAACAAGTTAATAAATCAGTGGACAGACACAGAGTACAGTTTAAAGGAAACTTATTTAACAGGCACTTTCATATCTCTTTCTTCCCAACTCACACTTTCATAGCTCTTTTTCCCAAAGTGCACACTTCCCAGAGTTCAGAATCCCGACCCCTTTCTTGCATGGGCATGCTTGGAGGGTCAATGGAGACAAGGCAGCACGCTGCTGGTCTAGTGTATCCACTCAGAACCACACTGGGGATCCAGAGTGAGCCCAACCAATGGTCTGTAGTCCTTGCTCTGGTTCAAAGGGACTGCCACACTGCCTTCCCTCAGACCCAGTAAGTCTCTCAGCAGACTCCCTTGCTTTACTAGTGCTGCTCCAAATTGAAGGAGGAGAGACAGACACTCACATGCTCACTGCGATCCAGCTCAGTCAGCTCTAGGCTCAGACCCTGCTGTGGGCTTAGTAAGGTCACCAGCCTCTGAAGATCCCTGCTTGAGTGAGCCTCCAGCAGTTTCAGGAGCCCCAGGAGCAGTCTGAGAAACCTCAGAAGCAGTCACCAGCAGCTTCCAGATTCAGCCATGTCCTCTCTTTTCTAGTGGAGATCCCATTTGTCCCCCTGTGCTTCCTGGAGGGGCCAGGAGGGTCCCTCTCCCTTCTCCAAGGGATCATGGGAGTTGTAGTCTCTCAGTGGAAGAACTGACAGCACATAGGGAGTGCTTAAATGTTAACCTCCTGCTTGAATTCAAATGCCCCTAAAGTACAGGGTGCCTACAAGCCTTTTTACAATACTGTCTTTTGAAAAGAGTACACTGTTAACTAAATAGGCTACCAATATCTCAGCACAGGGGATGCCTTTGGTATTTTGAACATCCGAACTGAAGTGAATGTGCTTTGTGGATGACAAGGGGAAGGATTATTGGTTAATGAATGAAACTACTGGTGAACGCTAGCAGAGCTGCCTATGTATTTTTATTTAACAGAGCTCACCTCAGAGCTGTTCTCTTGCTAGCATTAATTTCTCTCCAAATCTATATATTAGAGAACATAGAGTAGTCTAACTTCATGTTTTGTTTCTGCAAATAATCAGACTCAGGGGATTGGTAATAAATAGTTTCTTTCTTCTCTTTTGCCGGCTTGAATCCAGACCAAATGCAAGGGCCTGATCCAAAGTCCATTAAAGTCAATATGAGTCAGCCCCAAAAGACTAGAGAAGGCTGCAGATTAAGAATCAAAAACAAGTATGCTCTATCAGCTTCCATTTCATCCAGAGGTTTAGTGGCTGTGGGGACATTTTGATCCAATACATTTGTTTCAGACCATTCTACAAGAGACTGAAAGTGATTACTAGTGAGTACCATCCAAGAGCAATTTGGAAAAGTGGATTAATTATCTAATTCTAGTTCCTAATGGAAAGCTATGCAGATGACAAAAGAAAAAATATTTTCCCTTCCCTCTCTACCTCCTCTCAAAATTTTTTCCTAGCACCTTGTGTGGTCAAAGATTGAGGCCCTCATCCAACAATGAGATGTATAATGCAATAATCCAAAGGGCAGCCGTGTTAGTCTAGTAAAGCAAAAAAAATCAAGGAGTCTTGCGGCACTTATAGACTAGCAGATTTATTTAAATAAATAAATAAATAAATAAATGAACAAACAAACCTGCTAATCTTTAAATGCCAGAAGACTCCTTGCTTATAATGCAATGAGGATGACTGCACAGAGCATCTGACCGTGACACCTCCTGGGGTGCAATCTGAACTGTTGAACTACTGTGCTCCTTTTGACTCTAGAACTAGGTACTTCTCACACTGTTCTGCTAGTGACAAGAAGCCCCTTCAGGTTTTACTCTCACCCAGCCATGTGAAGGCCCATCCAAATTTACATGTAGGCTTTCACAGCCACCCATGAACTATTCACAGGGAGTCATCAGCAACACCCCCCCAGCCCTAGTCTCATGCCCCAGAAATGTACCCTCTTATACTGCTGAAGACACTCTTGGTCAGGGTAAGCTCATTAATTTGTGCATCGCTCTGTCAAACAGGTAGGCTGTGTTCACACAGCCCTCTTATTTCGAAACAACAGAGGTTGTTTCGAAATAAGATTTAGGCTGTTCACACGACTCACGGTTGTTTCAAAACAACAGAACCCGTTGTTTCGAAACAACGGCGTTGTTTCGAAACAAGTTAAACCTCATATGGGGACAAAACAACGTTGTTTCAAAACAATTGTTTCGAAACAATGTAGTCCGAACATGTTGTTTCGAAACAACAGTGACTTGTTTCGAAATAACTGTTGCCTGAAACTGCTATTTCGCTTTGAGCTTTTTTCCTTAATTCAAATTAACAAACTGTTAATTTGAATTAAGTTATTCCGAAATAAGGCATTATTTCGATACAAGTTGTTTCGAAACAACCGTATCGAAATAACCCCCTGTGTGTGAACACAGCCGTAGTGAACATCTACCAGCCTTTGTAACCTTGGGGATTCCCCAAACTTCAGTCAAAAGCACACTTAGATAAGACATTAAAATAAAATTATTAACAATAGGAAGAAAGATTTTAAGTGATTGTAAATGATAAGCAGAAAGGCCAGAGTTGCTTCTATAAGAAATAAAAAGTAAACATGCAGTCTAAAGCCTAAACTTGATAAGCTTAAAACAAGATCTGAATCAGTTTTTCTCACCCTATTGGATTTTGCAGGCAAAATTCAGTTCAGTATTTGTACTCCCTGGAAAGCATTCTAGCTAGGGTATGTCTACACAGCACTTTTCTTTCGAAATAACACTTGTTATTTCAAAATAAAAAAAATTTAGTCTACACGATGTTTTCTTATTTCGAAAGGACGGATCCCGTCCTTTTGAAATAAGAATCATTGTTTTGAAAAAGTTAAACCCAGATGTTTTCGAAATGGCCGTTATTTCAAAATGGATATTTCGAAATAACGCCGATTAGACCTGTTGTTTCAAAACAACACCGTTGTTTTGAAACAACTGTTTCAAAACAACGGGTCCAAACAGCTTTATTTCAAAATAACCATTTTGAAATAACAGCTGTTTGGATTGCAGCTTTCTCTTAATTCGGATTAACATTTTGTTAATTCGAATTAATTTATTTCAAAATAAGGATTTTATTTTGAAATGGGTTATTTCGAAAGGGGTTCTTTCGAAATAAAAGTTACTGTGTCGACATAGCTCTAGAACCATCCCTTCTCCCCAGTTTGAGGAAGATTCCCTTTGTCTTCCAAATGATCTTGCTTCTAGGTGTTGTGATAGGGGAGAAGAGAGGCAAGGTGTAAGTTCTGAGGCCCAGTGTCGGATTTCCCATTAGGCACTAGGCACAGTGCCTAGGGCCTACAAAATTGTTAGGGCCTACGAAGGAGGGAAAAAATTAAAAAAGCAGAAAAACTAAGGAAAACTAAGGAAAATCACATGGTTTAGCATTAGAATAGTTTAAAGTGCATCATGTCAATCAACGTAATTCAGTTGGCGTTTACCCCTCTTTTTGCACATTTTGGAGTACAAGTGCCTATGGCCTACGAACACCAGAATCCGTCCCTGCTGAGGCCTTGTTTTTTGGCTAAGCTTATGGCTTATTCTTGGGCTAAGTAGTAACAGCTGTATGAGGGACAGCAGCCCTAAGCTAGGTAGCATGTAGTCACATTTTCACTTTCTGGAACTACTTCAAAACAATGTAATATCAAGCTGTTTGGCAGGTACGGTTCTTACCACCACCAAATAAAGAAAAACATTTTTAGATGCTTAAAGAAAACTTTACTTGATGACTTTGTGTCTGGAAAGGCACCGCTTATCAAGAGTTGTGGCAATGTTCCCTCTAAGCTGATGATGCAGCTGAGCAAGTTATGGTATTTGCTGAGTGGCAATTTATTAGGCATGGAACTGCCTGGGCAACAGTTTTTTGGTGCTGGAATTATCAGCATGCCTAAGTGCTTTAATTCAAAAGAAATTCATAGATGTCTTTTCATTCAAACTTTAATAAAAATGTTAAACTGAAGTACTGTAGTTTTATTAATTTACTAAACAAATGTGAGACAATGACACTCGCTGCCTGTCAAGCCTCTACCATCATCTACACCTCACGGTTTTTGTTGCTTGTCTTTGTGACATTTCCAGAATACATATGTAGATGAAGTGGGATTTTCTCCCATGAAAGCTCATGCAAAAAATAAATCTGTTAGTCTTTAAGTGCCACATGACTCCTTGTGGGGTTTTGGGGTTTTTTTATGTATATAGAGTCAAGGTTAACCTTGAATCCAGCAGTTAGATACGATTTGATGTGCATTATCATGTCTTGATGAGAAACTTCCAACCTGTTATGAGATTGTGTCTTTATATTACTCAATAGACTGAAGCTTCACTCAACATCTGTACCAGATGCTTGAAATGTGCCACATACATCAACCAACTGGGCCAGGAATATGAACTTATCATCTGTCATTGTATAAGTAACAATGTCAAAGAACATTTTTAGCATTCCAGCCTTTATCTTAAAATTTAGCCTCACATTTCTGGAATCAATGATCAAGCCCCTTTAAATGAATGGGTTATAATAAACTAAGAGAAAACACAAATGGAGGGCTAGATTCTTAATTCTACTGAAGTTTCTTTTACCACTCTGGCAGTGCAAAAGGGCCTTAAAATGGGTCTCATTTTAGTCCCTGTTATGCTGCCCAAGTGGGGTAAACGGGGTTCAAAGTGGATCAGGCTCTAAATGTCTAAAACATAGATTGAAGTTAAGTAGGTGGCTTCAGATTCAATCATGAGACTGACATGTTAAGGGCATTGTATTTAATATCTAGCCATCAACCTTAAAAATACACCTATTTTGCCCTCAGTAAACATATTAAATTACCATGCATTGCAAATTACAATCACTAGGTAGCAACCGTTTCCCCAGATTCCCTTGGGGCAATACCTTCAGTAAAGTTATCTGAGAAATTCAAAACTTTTAAAGGTGGCAATGGCAGAAAACATGCTTCAAGACAGTTTCTCACAGCATCACATCTCTGTAACCAGGGCCATTTTTTGTGCCTAAAGGATTTGCATCAAACAGAGCTAGGTTTGATTCTGTTACATTATCATGCCCAGTCATACCTCTCAAAAGCTAAATATGGGACAACAATCCTCTAAATGAAGGGCAATAAAATTAATTAGGCATACAAGAAACATTGTATCTTTGACATAAAGTGTCCCTAAGACCTCAGTTTTGGCGTTTATTTTTTTTTTATCCAAATCATTTTCAACAATAAAAGGGAGGCTATAATTAATATGCCTGGAATGTAAATACTCTCAGAACTGAAATGAGTAAAATGAGGTACAATTGAGATTTGTGTGTCTGGTAGTGGAATATAATAAATGTAGTTTAATTATTTTTAATTTATGACAGTTAAAGTCAAACCTACTTAAAGGTGCAAGAAGCAAGAGTGTATATGCATTTGTGAAAGAAAATGATTAATTTTCTAACAGATTCTTGGGGAAATAGAAATACATTCAGAGCCTGAGAAACTTAATCCCCCTTAAGGTAACTGAAGACTGCAATCACATCTCCCCCCCACCCTTCAAACAGTGTAGTAGCTAGCACATCTGCTTTACATGCAGAATGTCCTAGGTTCAAAGCCAAGAGGATTGGACTAGATGATCTCATGATGTCCCTTCCAACCCTCTGATTCGATTCTATTCTCTTTTGGAGACTAAATAATACCAGTGCTCTCAGCCTCTCCTCATAAATCATGGACAAACAGCCCAATGCCCCCACTCAAATTTTATCAGCCTTTCTTAGCGCATGTCTATACTGACAGCGGCAAAATCACTGCCATCAGCGCAATCTTCTGGGTGCGATTCATCAGTGAGCATAAACCCGCGGAATCACTCCCGAGGTTGCCATAGCAACTCCAGCCCCGGAACTGGAGTTGCTGTAAGCCGACCGCAAGCCATTTGCAGTCGGCTTACCCTAGGATGTATCAGTGGATTAGTGAGTCATCGGCAGATACGCAAATCTGCTATTGACTGCCGCTGAAAAGTTTTGTAAGGATAGACTAGGAATCAGACTCAGGTGTGAATACTTAACTAAAGTTAAGGGGGCCAGTCTGTTCTGTTTACAGATGGAAGTTATCACACTCAGTTGTTCAAGCCTACTCTGACCTATTGCCAATACTTCACTTTGTGTCCACCTGTTGTTCATTTCCTTGATTGTCTAGAGCAGTGGTTTTCAAACTTTTTTCCTCAGGACCCAGTTGGGAAAAAAAAGTCATTTTATGCCCACAGCCCAACACTTACATCTTTCAGCAATACATTCAAGTCTTTTGGTGGTGGCAACAGGGGATGCCCGACCCAGTACCTGAGTGTTTGCGACACAGTACTGGGTCCCGACCATAAATTTGAAAACCACTGGTCTAGAGCTAGGATAAGAGAATTTCAGTGATTTCTGTTCCTTTCCTTTGCAGCAGGCTGTTATTCCCGTCTGCCTGATACACAAAGAGAAGAGCACTAACTGCTTTCACTGACTGGTTTACAGCCTAGAAAGGAACAAAAGTATGTGAGAAAGGCAGCCCTCATTTCTGCTCCACTCTTCCCTCCCTGACTTAGAGTAACACTGCAATTTCTTGCTGAAAAAGAAGAAATTTCCGCTCCTTGTCTGCAGACAGGGGGTTCAAGAGGTTGCTAAAATCATAGACTTGTAGGACTGGAAGGGAACCTGAGAGGTCCTGTAATCCAGTCCCCTGCATTTATTATCTAGACCATCCCTAACAGATGTTTGTCTAATCTAGTCCTAAAAATCTCAACTGATGGAGATTCCACAGCTTCCCCAGGCAATTTATTGTAATGTTAACTACTCCGACAGTTAGGAAGCTTTCCCCAAAGTTCAATATAACTACCCTTGCTGAAATTTAAGACCATTGCTTCTTGTCCTATCCTTAGAGGTTAAGGAGAAAAGTTTTTCTCCTTCCTCTTTGTCACAATCTTTTATGTACTTTAAAATCGTAATAATGTCTTCTCTTAGTCTTTTCTTCTCCAAATTAAACAAACAGTTTTTCCAATCTTCCCTCATAGGTCATGTTTTGTAGACCTTTAATTATTTTTGTTCCTTTTCTCTGCACTTTTTTCTTCAACTTGTCCACATCTTTTCTGAAATGTGATGCCCAGAACTGGACACAATTCTTCAGTTGAGGCCTAATCAGCACTGAGAAGAACAGAAGAATTACTTCTCATGTCTTGCTTACCACACTCTGCCAACCCATCCCACAATGGTTGTTGCATTTTTTGCAACAATGTTACACTGTTGATTCATTCTAGCTTGTGATATACTATGACTCCCCAGATCCTTTTCTGCACAACTTCTTCCTAGGCAGCCATTTCCCATTTTGTATATGGTGTTAGCTCTGAAAAATGTATTTTTATGGATGCCTTTTATGCTTCAAAATGATTTTTTTCACTATGATACCGTTTGCTTTTCTTTATGTAACACTATAGCAAAAATTTCAGAGACACAATGGGTGTTCTGTTCATATGCTGCTCTGCATACCTAAGAACATAAGAATAGCCATACAGAATCACATCCAGAGTTGATCTAACCAAAGGTCCTGTCTGTCAGCAGTGGCCAGTGCCAGGTGCTTCAGAGGGAATGAAAAGAACAAGGTAGCTATCAGGTAATTCATCCCCTATTGTCCACTCCCAATTTCAGGCAGTCTGAGTCTAAGGACACCCAGAGCAAAGGACTGCAGCCCTGATCATCTTGGATGACAGCCATTGATGGTCCTACCCCTCCAGAAACTTATCTAATTCTTTTCTGAATCCAGTTATAGTTTTGGTCTTCATAACATCCTTGGAAAAGCGAACTACAGGTTGACTGTGCATTCTGAGAAGCAAGTAGTATTTCCTTTTGCTTGTTTTAAGCCTGCTGCCATACATTGATTTCATTGGGTGGCCTGATTCTTGTGTTATGTAAACAGCAAATAATACTTCCTTATGCACTTTCTCCACACTGCTCTTGCTTTTATAGACAACTATAATTTCCCCACAGAGTTGTCTCTCTTTCAAGCTGAAAAAGCCTAATATTTTTAATCTCTTCTCATATAGAAGCTATTCCATATCCCCAATGATTTTTGTTTCCCTTCTCTGTACCTTTTCCAACCTTAATATATCTTTTAGAAATGGGTTACCATAACTGCATGCAATATTCATGGTGTAGGTATAATATGGGTTTAAATAGTGACATTATGATATTTACTGTCTAATAATCTATCCCTTTCCTAATAATTCCCAAAATTCTCTGTTAGCTTTTTTTATCTACCACTGCATATTGAAAGGATGTTTTCAAAAAACTATCCATAATGACTCCAAGATCTCTTTCTTGAGAGGTAACAGTTAATTTTGTATGTATAAAAAGGAATTTTTTTCCTATCTGCATTATTGTGCATTTGTCAACACTGAATTTCTTTTGCCAGTTTGTCGCCCATTCATCAGTTTTGTGAGATGCCTTTGTAACTCCTTGCAGTCTGCTTTGGACTTAACTATCCTGAATAATTTTGTATTGACTGCAAATTTTGTCACTTCCCTGTTTATCCTTTTCCCTAGATCTTTTATGAACATATTGAATGGTATTGATCATAGGACAGATTGGAGGGGGACACTACTATTTAGCTCTCTTGATTCTAAAAACTGGCCATTTATTTCTAGCTTTTATTTCCTGTATTTAACCAGTTACTGATCCATGACAGGATCTCCTCGCCTATTTCATGACTTCTTACTTTGCTTAAGAGCCTTTGGTGAGAGACCTTCTCAAAGATTTTCTGAAAGTGTGGGTATACTATACCCACTGGATCACCTTTGTCCACGTTTGTTGTCCCTCCTCCCTCAGAAGAGTCCAATACATTGGTAAGGCATGATTTCCCTTCACAAAAATTATGCTGAGTCTTCCTCTCAACAAATTGTGTGCATCTATCTGTCTGATACTTCTGTTCTTTAAAAATGTATTTTTTTAAAAAACTGGTGTCCCATTATCTATTCTCCAGTCATCTGGTATGGAAGCTGATCTAACTGATTGATTACAGTACCACAGTTAGTAGTTCTGCAATGTCATATTTGTGTTCCTTCAGAACTGTTGAGTAAATATCATCTGTTTAATTTACCGATTTGTTTCAAAGCCTCCTCTATTGATACGCCAATCTGAGACAGATCCTCAAATCTGTTACCTATAAAGCATGGGTAGATGTGGGACCCTCCCTTACATGCTCTGCAGTCAAGTTTGGCGCAAAGAATTCACCTGACATTTAAATTCTTCCTATTCAGATGAAGCTGAGGCCTGATCTACACTGCAGGTGAAATTTGGCAGCAGTCAATGGGAGTTACAGAAGCTACAGAGAGCAAGCAGCTTATGTAAATCCTGTCAACTTCTTAGCCTCCATTTAGCACACCATCTCCACTGCGCTGCTCCAATGGGAGACATGTACCCATCAACACAGCACTATGCTTTTTGGGGAGGTGGTTTTATTAAACTGAGTTCCAAATTGATGGAGCGAGTCTTCACTTCCGCTCAGTTGATCTGGAAAAATCGATCTGACAGCAGCAAATCTGTTGACGTCAAAGTAGCCATACCCTCAGTATGTAAACAAACTTTACTACTAAACAACCACTATCATCAATTGTCAGTGTACATTATACCTTCAATAACAAAAGCACATGCTTCCAACACTTGTATTAAAAGGACAACTCCATCAATTGGTAGCAGTTGTAGGCTCACAGGGCCCAACCCTGCCAACACTTACATGTATTATACGCTTAGCCTTAGACAAATAAGAGTACTCCCATTTGGACTAACAATGTATTTAAAGTTAAGCATTGTTATGCAAAAAGCACTCAGGATCTTTTCAGGAGGGAAAAGGCAATGTGCCACATTTATTATAAGATATAAACTTAATTCCTATCACACACACGCCTCCAAACACACAAGTAGATGTCCTATAGCTGATAGTTACCAGTCCTGGTCCTGGCTTGAGATTGTAGCTTGGGTTCGTTGCTGGAGTTCGTGGCTTGTGGCAGCTACCTGGCCAGAGAAGCTGGGCACGAGGGGGGAGCAGAGTCTCTGCTGGGCGCCCGATGCTCCTTGCTCCTGGATCTTGTGCAGAATAGTTCCCTCCCAAAGCCTTCTGATCTCACCCAGTCTTTTATACTGTTTTGGTTTCAGTGGAAATCTGGTGAGTCTTGCACCACTACTGATTGTTGAACAATAGCAGGTGTGACAAAAAGTCCATGGGTGCTGCTGAGTCACACTGCTCCTGTTAGCAGATGTGACTTTCCAGCTTGATCTTGATGGTTTGATTGCGTTTTAGTTGTTTTGTTCCTGGGGTGGATCCTTTTCATACTCTTCAGCCTTGGATGGACTTCACGCCTCATCAGGATCAACTGGCAGTTTGGGACTAGTTTACACATACAGCATACACCCTTCATCCACACCTTGCTCTTAACAATTTTCCATTTACAATATGGAGTCTGAAATGCTAAAGTTTTCATTTACAATATGGAGTCTGGAATGTTACAGGGATTGGGGAAAAGGTAGTTGTAGAGCCAGAGCTTTAAAGATACATAGGTACAAATTCACATACAGTATAGGCTGGGGCTGGTGGCTCGGGGCAAAAGCTGCTCCCCTGAAACCACACAAACCCCAAAAGGCAATAGTTTGAGTCCAGGCTCTCCCCCAAAAGCTGCAGCCTATCCAGGAGAAAATACTTATTACACACTGCTAAAGCTAAATGAAGAGTGACATGACTAATGTAACAAAGTTGCAAATACCATCAATATGAAGCAATTGAAATGAATACAAATAAAGATTGGCAGGGGTAAAATACAAATATTGGGGTGTTATTACAAATGGGAAGTAATTAATTAGGAGGCACATTACCAATAGAAACATTGTTACAATATATGAAGATTGACAGAAAATAAGAAACAAGTTGCACCTCAGTGAAAGCGATACAAGAGTGCACTAGAACCATTAACCAATAAACTTCATAAAGTTATGAGTGAGCCAAAAGAATTTATGAATGGATAACAATTATCACCATATCTCTACATTAATGTGTGTATTTGCAAGGTCATAGCCGCATTCTGCTTGTGTACTAGCCACTAAAGTAGGACAACACATAAAGCCACAGAATTAGAAATACTTAAAGGGACACAAACTTTGGGGGAAAAAATTGACAAGTTTTATTTAATATTATCTATTGTTGCTGCAGGTAAGGTCCAAAGTAAATAACATTAAAAGATTAGAGGAACAAAATATTTCTTTTTCATTTTGTTTCTGTATTTGACAGCACCTTGATTAAAGCCACATTTCTTATGTAGTCAATTCAGAGCAGGAAAAAAAACAAGGAGTCGTGTGGCACTTTAAGACTAACAGATTTATTTTTCACATGAGCTTTCGTGGGAGAAAATCCCACTTCGTCAGCCTCTATTTATATGGGTCCTTCACACAATTACAGGTTGTTTTTTGTTTGTTTGTTTGTTTGTTTTAAGTAGAAACGTGTGATTGTAAAGTCCCAAAAGCTGGGGGGATCTTTAGGTGCACGTGTTGTATGTGAAACTATTTAAATTTTTTTAAAAGACAAGATATGAATGTCCCTTTAAAATATGCTGTGTAACCACACTTTGATATCCTAGGTCTGAATCCTCAAGACTTAAAATTCATTATTATACCAAGTAGTGGCAGCCATTTCAAGTATGATCCAGTTCCCAGCTACAACAAAGCTTCAGGCCTGCTGAAACTCCTTCCTGCAACTCCAGCTCTTTTCCGCTGACCCCTACTCACTGCAGTACCTGAGACTCACTGAGCATCAAAGGCAAATTCTCAAATATTACACAAATCTGAGTGGATTCTCCTCATTACTGAACATGATAGATGTGTAATAACATACATGGCTGCACAGTGGTTTCTATTAAAAAAGGAACATTTGCTAATAGTCACTATGTAGTTGCCTTATGTTTAGAATAGGAAAAAGCTGTGGGGGGCAAATGTTGACTTCTTAATGATAATTACTGTATTTGTAGCAGTGCAGAAGATTTGCTCTTCTTGGTTATTAGAAATAAAACATCCTAGTGATATTCAGGTATCTGGAATAAACACACACTGCACGTGGTCACATAGTGCTACTTAGATAATACCATGCCTGTCATCGTAGGAGTCATGATAGGGTCCCAAAAAGACAACCTGACATGAAGTCTTATTTACCCCATCACAGACCTCTTATTGTCAGTTATAATTCTCTTGCTATTTCCCATGTTCCACTCTGGTTTGTGCAGGCCTGTCTACTGCCTCTGTCCCCTTTTAACTCATAAAAACAACTGCGGGAGATTGTTGCAGGTTGTTGTGCACTGAGTTGTTAAACTCTCTTACGGCTGGTGTGTGGGGCTGAATTAACTCAGAGGCTTTAGGGCCTGCAGCCCAGGGCCCTGGGCTAAGGGGGATCCCACAAAAGTCCAGCCCCAGTCAGCTGCCTCTTGGTCCCAGGGAGGCACTGTTTGGAAGGAATGTAGGAGAGACCTTTCCCCCACCCACAACTCCAGGTACCATAGCCTCCTGCTCACACCCCATGGCTACAGGGTTTGCCTCCAGGCTGTTCCTCAGCTGGCTGAGATTCATCTCCCGTCCTGCCCAGGGAAGCTACTACTGGCTGCCTTTGTTTGCAGGGCATGTACCTCAACTCCCGGGAGCCAAAGCCACAAGGAGGCTGGAGGGGGACTGGGCCAGAGGAGGTGATGGGTCATGAAGGAGGCACAAGGGGAAGAAGGCAGGGGTGATGAGGCAATGCATGGAGTCAAGGGGCAGGGGTGTTACATGGCTGTGGGAAGGAGGCTGGAGTAGCAGTGAGCTGGGGGGGGCATTGTGAAGGAAGGTGGGATGTGGGGAAAGGAGTCTAGAGGGAGAATGTGAGAGCAGGAGGCCCACTTCCCAGGCTGATGCAGCTGACTGACACTTACAGTGTCATCCGACCTGCTCTGTCCATTCCCTACAAGCAAGTGGGGAGCCATGGAGAGCTGTCACGGCCACCCCACCACCCGCACAGAAAAGGGAGAGTAGGACACAGGCCACAGAGTCTCCCTGACCCTATAGGGTGCTGCTGCTGCAAGTGATAGAGGCAGTGGGGGCAAGAGTGCAGCTGGTGATGGAGGTTGCCAATGTAAGTATGACACCACCTCCCAGGTGCCAGACACCCCACTGCCCTGCCCCCAGGCTGGCCAGTGACTGTCCAAAGGACCCACAAAATCTGGCCCTGCTGGTGTGCAGAAAGCTCACTGTGTGAATATTTCTACTGCTCTGTTGACTGCAGTGCTGGACCTGGACTTTGGGCACCTTAAAATACAGAAACAACACAAGCACAGATTGCACACAGAAAAAAAGTCTTCTTCACAGTAAAGTATGGAATTCCTTTTCCCCAAGGAAAATAAAAAAGTAAAATACAAATGTCTTATTTGTAACATTGTTTGTCAGTGGCGTCGCCAGCATTGGGCACGCCGGGGCACATGCCCTGGGTCCCAACGCTGGTGCCCCGGATCTCCGGCCCAATCGAGCTGGGGATCCGGGGCCCGATCCCCAGCCGGCCGCAGCGGCAGCGGTGCTGTCCCCGGCCAGGGATCCGGGGCCCCACCCCTCGCCAGGGATAGGGCCGGGGAGGCCACACCACCATGAGCAGCTCGGTCACAGTGCGGCCGCTAGAAGCTGGGCCCGCGCTCACGCCTGCACCAGCAGGCAGCTAGGCCCCCGATCCCTGGCTGGGGACAGGGCCACCGCGGCCGCTAGCAGCCAGGCCCCAGATGCCCAGCCGGGGATCCGGGGCCTGACTGGCCACCCACGGCCGCAGCGGCCCCGTCCCCAGCCAGGGATCGGGGGCCTGGCCGCCCGCTGCCACTTCTGGCAGTGCCGCACCACGGCCTAGCCACTCACGGCCGCATGGCCTCCCCCTGGCCCTCTCCCTGGCCAGGGGGCAGGGCCTGCCCCTGGGGTTGGGGCCTGGGCCCGTGCCCCGGGTCCATTGCCCCCCCAGCGATGCCTCTGTTGTTTGTTAAACTCTTCTGTCAACTTAAATCACAAAAGGAAAAAAGGGAGGGTGAACAGCTGACTACTAAGAGAAAACAGGAATACGAAGGAGAAACCTGTATTGTGTCAGTGTGATCTAATCTGCACTTCATTAATAAAAATGAAGCAGCTGGAATCTTCTTTCTGTATTTTTTTTCCATACTGACAACTAAAAAGGATTTTGAAAACCTTCTCTCTCAAAAAAGTTTGGCAATGAGCTAATGGAGAAATAGTACACAAAAGTTGCACAATGCTCAGTTCTTGCGTGCTACTGCCAGCTCTCACTGGCTCCCTCCTAGTCCCAGTGCTTCCCCAGATGACTGTGAGGAAAGCCCCACAGCAGGTCTGGTCTCTCTAGAGCAGTAGTTCCCAACCTTTTCTCTGCCGTGGCACAACTTGAGACCTTCAAACTTTTCAAGGCACACCACCATTAAAAAACTCACAGATATTCAACTTAACTTCAATTACTTATGAATATTCATGAACCATGGCACAGTATCTCAGAAATGCTGCTATGTGAGGTAGTAGGGGTAGCAGAGCAGGGGTGGCAAAACAGCAGAGGTCAGGAGTCGTGTGCAGTGGCAGGAGTGAGTGTGGGGAGCAGAGCAGGGCAGGGGTGGCAAAAGAGGACAAGGGGAGCCATGTGGGGAACAGCACAAGGGTGGCAAGAGAGGAGAGAGGAAGGGAGAACAAGAGTGGCTTGGGGGGGCAGTGGGGAACTTGGGGAGTGGGAAGGTAGGGCAGGGGAGCATGGCACAGCACCCACTTCCCCCTTCTCCACAGTGGCTCCCTGCCCCCCAGGGCAAATCCTCACCCCACTGCTGCTCCCTCCCACCCCAGTGGGTCCCGTCCTCCCCTCCCCCTGCCCCTTTCTGCCTGTGATGGACTCGCCCATCACTGCAGGGGCCAGAACTAGGCCTCCAGCCCCCGGCTACACTCCCTCACACACACAGCCACCCCAACCCCCAGCTACACACACCTCCAACCAAACAGCTACCCCACAACCCCAGCTACAAACCCTCTGCTACACAGGTACTCCCACCCACCTCTGCTACACACACACACACAACAGCCTCACACAACGCCCAGCAGCCCTCCCCCCAAAGCCCTTACCTGGGCTGTTTGCAGGCTGCCTGACACAAGCTGCTCCGCCCTGCGGAGGGAGATTCACACACTCCCAGCCTCCCACCCCTCTCTGCTGGCTGGGCTTAGGGGGGAGCAAGGGTTAAGATGGAGCCACCTGAACGGTGCATTTGGGCTGCTCCTGCTATTTTTAGGGGGATCCCTGGAACTCCTTGTTAAAGTGCCTTCTTCTATTTTTAGGGGGCCAGAATGCTGCCTGCCTAAAACTAGGGGGCCCCGGAACTGTGTTCCAGTGCTTTCCCCTGTACTTTAACCTCTGCCTTTTCCCAGTCCTGAACGGCCCAGGCGGCTGAGCTGAGCAGGGAGGGAACTTTAACTCCAGCTTTCAGGTATGCTCGCAGCACACTTTGGGTGTTCCCACAGCACATCAGTGTGCCCCGGCACACTGGTTGGGAACCACTGCTCTAGAGAACATTTACCCCAGATGTCTGAAACTTGGTAAACACTAATTAGCCCACCTATTGCCAAGTTTCAAAGGGGCAGCCATGTGAGTCTAGTTCAGCAAAACAAACAAGGAGTTACTTATCTATACTGGAAATGACTTTTTTAAAGTGTTGAAGTTAAAATTTGTTAGCCTTTAAGTGTCATAGGACACCTTGTGTGTTTAGCCCAGTGGTTGTCAAACTGAGGGTCGGGACCCAGTACTGGGTCACAGACCCTCAAGCACTGGGTCGTGGCACCCCTTGCTGCCACTGCCAAAAGACTGGAGTTCATTGCTCAAAGATGTAATTGCTGGGTCATGGGCATAAATGATTTTTTTCAACTGGGTCCCGAGGAAAAAATTTTGAAAACCACTGGTTTAGCCCACCTATGTCGCGATCCAGAAAAAAAGGCATTTGCATGGTCCATTTAGGTGAAAGGTCTTCGGCAGGCTATTGTTTTGGAAGGTTTATATGCTGTGAAAGAGGCAGAAAGAACCAGAGAGGGAGACTGAAGACCAGAGAAACTGAAAGAAAAAACAGCCAAGGTAGAAAAGCCAAAGGAACCACTTGAACAAGATATTGAGAAAAGCCTGAGGGGAACAGCTTTTTGGACTGACTGGGGCTCAAAGAGGCTTGGAAATATAAGCAAAGAAACTGCCTTACTGTTTGATTCCTAGTGTTTTCAGAGGAACAGAACTTTGTGCATTCTTTGTAAAATGACAGGATTGCACCAAACAAACAACAGACCCCATCACCAATTTCTCTTCCCAAGGGAAACAAGACCCCAAGTTTTAGCTAATCTTTACAGTAAAAACACGTAATGTTCTTTCTGTAAGAAGAGTTATTTTTTTCCCCTCTTAAAGTCATGGAAATAAGCTGTAGTGGTATAAGAACCTTTATGTGATACAACTGTTTATCTACTATGGGATGGGGTGGGATGCCACTTTTGTTATATCTGTCTATATAATGTGGAATACTTCTCATGTAGATAGCCCCTTCCACTTCCACATGGTTCCCTTTTAATCTCACTATTTCTGCAGCAGCCACAATCATCCTAAAAGCTCACCATTAAAAGCCCCAGTAACAGGCAGTCTGGTAGTCCTTGGCCTTGGTCAGTACAGCCTGATACAATGTTTAATGCAGAATTAGATGATAGTGTCAGAAACACACTACAACTTCCATTTTAGTAGTATTTGTGGAGAAAAATGTTCACAAGTTCTCCCTCTGAGGACAAGACCCAAGAGATTTCACATTTCAGAGATGTGACTAGATTGTAAGCAGCCCCACTCTCCTTGGAATTTCTTACTCTACTCAGAAGGTGCCTAATGACTGAGTGGAAAGTAACAATAAAGAGTAACAGCTTGGGAAACTAGAATGCTGGTGTAGACTGGGATCTACATTAGCCTCTTATTTTGCTTACTGACTCGTGAGACACCTCCTGAGGTACCCAGAGTAGAAGGCACCTCACTACTACCAGACTTAAGCAAGAAGGAGCCTTGGCTGTACCTGTTAGGGTTCAGTGCCCTGCTTCCGCCTGCCAATCCCAGAGCCCCCTGAGCATCTCCCTGGAGTATCCAGGCCCTGCTCCACAGGACAATCACAAAATTCACAAATCTGCTATTCCCAAAGGAACTGCGTAGCACAGTCCAGATTACTGGTTACACCTCCAGATCACCACTTCACTCAACTCACTACATTTAGATGTGTATACTTTGACTATAAATATATCTAACAAAGAGTAGAGGTTAAAAAACAAATCAATAGCATTAGTGGAAATAAATTGTTACCTATTAAATCAAACCATAACATGCTTTCCAGAGCCTAAACTGAACCAGCAAGACATTCTTCAGTCTCAGACATTAGCTCACTCCAAGTCTTTTTCCCAATATTAAAGATCCAGCCAGCTGGGATCCTACTTTCATACGTAAAGCATGCTGGCAGGTCATCCCCTAGGTGAAGGATGCCAGGCATACTTCTGTACTTTTAGATATATACCAGCAATCTACTGTCTTTACTCAAAATCCCTTCCCCACCTTTTTTGATTCCTATAGGCTTCTTTCCTGGAGATTTTGTATGTGGGTAGGGATGATGCACACTTAACCAAACAGAAGGAGAAGAGTTTCTCCTACCCCTTGCCTGAACAGAGTCTGTCGAAGGCCTGTCACCTGTTAATTACTTGCTTTTAATTTCAAACACTTTAAGAAAGTAATTCCAATACAGATACATAACCCCCTACATGTCATCCACACCTACATTTCACAGGGAGTCAGACAACCAGTATGTTCTTGGTAGAGCCCTCACATTCCAACCTTTGGTACACTACGTAGTTGACATCAGACTCAGGGAGTCACTGTAAACTGCTATGCCACTCTTATTCCCTCTGCTGGGTGATAGGTGATAATAAAGGGCCCCTTGGCCACAACTTGTGCTTGTTTTCTAAAAGCAAAATAAGACTCCCGCGGAGTTTTTGGCAGAAAGTGTACAGAGTGACAGGGGAATAGAAATTCTTCAAATAGTTCTTCTGCACACACTTGCCCATTAAAGGTCTTTGTCACAGTGATTTGTACATCCCACACACCAGTACCAAGCTCTTGATTTGGGGATGTCAAAGGTGGCATTCAAAAACAGTAATCAAGCTACCATCTCCCAAGAGCAACATAGTAGCCACACGTTTCACAGAAAAGGCCGTGTGTTTATTTTGTGCTTTGCTCCTGGGAATACGCTTTACCAAAGTGATGAAGAACGAAAGATGGTGTTAAGTAAGTGAAATTTCCTATTGCTTATCTCATTTCACTTCCTTCTTTTGGCAGAAACAGACAAAGCTTGATCTTCTCCCAGTTACCATGACCCAAGAATAACCACTTTAAAAAACAAAACAAAAACACCACCCAGCCCCTCAAAATAAAAACCAAAAAACCCCAAGACCAATGAGGTAGAAAGTACAACAAAAAGCATTCAAGCATTGTAAATATGTACACTGAAATGCAACAATATGACATGTAAAACCACAATAAATGAAACGTGATATATCGATTAGGTTCCATCACACTGCAAACCTCAGCTGACCATTTACAATGCTCATATTAGATCTTGGAACCCTTCCTAGCAATCCAAACATGAAATGCAACCTTCATGTTACTAATCAATACAATAGTTTCTGCCCTAATTGAAAATGCCAGTAATGAATACTGGCTGAGCTAACTTTCTAGCAAAGCAATTACTGCTTCTTCATTTCTGTGACATAGTACTAGACTCCTATTGCTTTGGCTGTATATTCAGAAGCTATACAGTAAACTCACAAGTATTAAAACACAGGTATAGTATGTTAAAATTAAATATAGATTGCATATATCAATTACACTCTCCATATTATTCACTGGAAAAATGCACATTTTCCTACATAATAGGGGTTAGTAATTTCTTTTAAATTTTTGTACAGTATACTATACAGCTACATCATACAATTAACAAATTTATAATGTAAAACAAATTCAATTCCGTTAATGTATGAGCAATTGTCCCTTCCACCAGAATATCACTCCATAATAAAACTCATACAAATATTAACTGAACACTGAGCCCCTACATAGATCTTTTAAATCAGCATATATAGTCACATGTTAAATTGACCAATCAAGGGACAGCAGTAAGTTTGAGTGCTGCAGGAAACAGTTGGGTTTAAATGAATAATTACTTACTACCTGACGGGAGAAACCTGGCTACCTAACTTAGCCAGACATTTCCAGACTTTAACAATAATGGTCGGGTTACTCTTTAGAAGTACATGATAAAAAATTTTAAGGATGTTGGTTGGGTATTAGCTGTAGTAATTTTAACACCTTTTCCACCTTAATTATCATTACAGTTTCAGAGTTAACTGCACCTCTATCCTTTCCATGGTCTTGTAAGGGACCAGGGTGTAGGCAGTCTTCCTAGAGATAACAGTTGGGCTAAAGTCTACCCACAAGGAACAGGAATCACCAACCAAGAGTTAAAGGAATCACAAATCCAAGTTTTGTAAACAAGAGCCACATGCAAAGTCAAGCTGGGAGTGGAGATTGGACACAGCACCAAATAAGAATCAAGAGACAGGAATCCGGGTCATAGTCAGGCTGGAGCCAGAGACCAGAGGCCAAGAGATGAGGTGAAGTCTGGCGATGTAGCAGGTCAATGTCTGTGTGGTTGCTCAGCCAACTTCTTGGTGCAACTCCTAGAGGCACTTGGCCAATCAGACAGCATCAAGATACAGTCACCCTGGATGGTACTTCCCATGGCACCTCCTCTCCACTGTACTTGATGGTACTCCTCATTAGTCCAGCACCTGCGGTTCTGTTCTCTTCCAGGGGCTAAGACAGTGTTTAACCATTACCATCCAGCTTTCCCAAAACACAGTGCATTTATTAGTGCCAAAGTGTGAAAACATACTATTAAACGATAAGTAGTCTACATGTGTAAGGATATTTCAGGCTCAGAGGTTACCTGGTAATCCTAACAAAGAAGACAATCACTACTTGCGGTAGCAGACAAAACCATTGTTAAATTCAGATCCATGGAAGGGGTTTATTTCAGCATAAGTACAAAGTGTCACACCCCAGTGATCAGTTGGGGGTATTTGGTCAATGGCTTGGTTGCACGTACACAAACAAAAGGTTGTACTTAAAGGCAAAGCTTAAGTCTATTGATCTTATTTGACAGGAACTTTTGGGACTTTCTTTGTTTACCCCAATTATATCTAGTAGATCACATGGCTAGGTTGTTTTTTTTTTTTAATCTTTCCTGTTGCTGTCACACATTTTCACTTACTTTTGACTTTATATGTAATCAGGTATCCACTGTGTCAGCTTACTATGATCAACTTGCACACTGAGCGAGAGGAAGGTGAATAAACATCTCACCTGACAGAAGATCTGTTTTCCACCTTCCCTGATGTCTAATACCTTAATACAAACAAGCTCTAAGAACATATTTTCATAATATATACATAACTCCTTCCATAGTATCTGTACATACATTTCACGATTACATGAATAACCAGCATATGATGGGTGGCCACCTTCCCACCAGAAGTGAAGCCCTTATCTTCCTTTTGGGCCAGGAAAGCTCCCTCCCTGTCACATATGCTACACACCCCCCAGAAGTGGGGCTTAAAAGTTCAACAGAGGCCCAGAGCAGGATGAGACAGTAGAGGAAAGAGACACTCCTAGAGCCTGACAGATGGGATGCAACCCTGCCACTCTCAGAGAGGCTTCAGGACTACATTATTTAGCACAGCCATTTGGTGTGCCGTGCTTTGCCCAAAGGGGCTCCAGGATTGCTTCACTACTCAGCACAGCTTACTGAGCCCAGCCATGATCAGGGGGCTTCAGAACTGCCTCCTGCTCTGCTTGGACAGGTTATCTGGCCCCACTGCACTGGGAAGCTCTTGAACAGTTTCATTATAGGTGGCCACAGACCAAGGACTACTCTTTGGGGTCTGCATGGAACAGAAGCTCTACTGACACCCCACCCCTTCAGGGGAGGTCTAGGCATCAACTGTCACACAGTGGAAAACTTGCTTTCATTTTAGACCTTTCATGACATTCTTTGGTGAATTAGAATTTACATATCAGACTTATGAGATTGCCATAACCCCTCAGTATACCCGTGCCACTTGGCATTACAAGGTTCTTGCATCACAAGTACAAAGGCCAGGAAACTAAAGATATGCACAGTGACGTTGCATAAATCTAATAATATTGTAAATGCATTTAGCACTTTTTAATCTAGACAAAATAGGTCCCAACGTGATTTACAGACTATGAAAATACAAATATGTATATATGGAACACTTCACTCACCACTGATTTGCAGCCACTGACAAGCAGAAGTGTCATGCTGTGCCCAGTTAACACCAGCAACATTCACTCACTGTATATTAGGAAGGAACATAAAAAATAGTTCATCTAGCTGAAGCTATGCATGATAAAACAATCTTTCAGGGCCTAGGTTTTATGTCTCATTCAAAAAACAGAACCCCTGATGTAGTGTCCCTGTCTTATCACTATTTGCTTTCTCATTAGTATATCCTTTATTCAAAATGAGGATGACCTTATATCTTCTCCCAAGAGTGGCCGTATTGTGTCAAACTAATGGTTCATCTAGCTCAGAATCCCATCTTCTGACAGTGGCCAATGCCAGCTACTTCAGAGGGAATGAACAGAACAGGTCATCATCAAGCGATCCATCCTGTCCCCCATTCCCAGCTTCTGCCAAAGAGTTAGGGACACTTTGGAGCATGGTTTTGCATTCCTGTCCATCCTGAGTAATAGCCATTGATGGACACATTTTCTAAGAAATGATTTAGTGCTTTTAAAACCCTGTTATATTCTTGGCTTTCACAAAATCCTCTGGCAAAGAGTAATACATCAACATCATTCTTGAACTGGGGATGCCAAAACTGGACACAGTATTTCTGCAACAGTTGCACCTGTGCCAAATACAGAGGTAGAAAAACCTCTGGCCTCCTGCTTAAGAGTCCTATGTTTATTCATTCCAGGATTTCATTAGCTTTTTTGGTCACAGCATCAGACTGCTCAGCTGGATAGAATAATGTTCAGCTCCTCATGACTCCCACATCTTTTTTCAGAGGCAATGCTTCCCAGGATGGGGGTAAGTATGACCTGCATTCTTTATTCCTACAGGTTTGCAGCTACATTTAGCCATATTAAAAAAAACAATTGTTTACTTGCACTCAGTATGCCAAGTGATTGAGCAGTGGTTTTCAAACATTTTTTCTTGGGAACCGAACCAGTGGAAAAAAATAATTTATCCCTGCGACCCAACAATTACATCTTTAAGTAATGCATTCCAGGCTTTTGGTGGAGGCAGCAGGGGATGCTTTGACCCAGTGGCTGAGGGTCTGCGACCCAGTACTGGGTCCCGACCCAAAGTTTTAAAACCACTGATTTAGTTCACTCAGTCAGTGACTTGCCCTTTTCATTATTTACCACTCCCTTACTTGTGAGGCCCCGGAAGGGGCTAGACTCAGTAAAGGGGTCAGGCTTCTGCAGCTGGAATAGACTGGAGGCAGGAGAGAGGAAGAAGGAAATGGAAGCAAAAGTTGTTGCACTACTACAGCCAGCCAGGAGGGGATGTAGTGTGGCTGCAGCTTTGCTGCGTAGGGGATGTCATCCAGGATCAAGTGAGGCTCCCTCCCGGAGAAATAAGGAAAAGTAGAAAACTAGAGGAGGTAGTTTGCCTGGTGCCAGTGCTACAGCAGTGAACCCAGATTCTCCGCCTGAGGCTGCTGCAAGGGCAACACAAAACCCAGCAGCTGCAACTGGAATATTTCCTGCGCTGCATGGGGGAAATGGACCACAAGAAACAGAGTGGCTCTTTGTGAGAATCCCAGCTGGTGAGCTGCAGAGATGGTAGAATTAGAACCGGATGAAGCTTTTCTTACCGACTGTTGAGCATGTAGCAAGTGAGGCATTCTGAGCAGCCCAGGTAGCTCCATTTCTGTCGGTGGAGGCCCAAGTGCAACCCAAGGCTCTATCTGACAAGTTGGCAAGACCATATCTGATGGTCAAAAAAAAGCTATTTTAGATTATTTGGGACTGGCAACTGAAGCTATCAGCACTGCTTTAGAATAGAACCATTCTGCTGAGTCTGATCGACACTACATGGAGCATCTTATGTTATCTGTACCACAGCCCTGCTCCTGCCGATGTAAGTGCCCTACTACGCCGAATTAACCTCACCTCCACAAGGGACGTAGGGCTTATGCTGGTGAAATTAGGGCAATGCAGTGTCCACAAGGACACTGTGTTCCTTACATCAGCTGGTGACTGTCTTGACAATTTCATGCTCTTGAGATTGACAAGCCCTGCTTCCCAGCTGGGATGCTGCTAGAGCTCTGCTCCAAGTTGGGCTGCCATCCAAGCTCCTGGCTTCGGTTGCAGGCCTGGGTTCCTTCTTCCCTGCTGGGTGCCTTGCTGCTCCCTGGTTCCCCACTTCAAGCGTGGCAGACCATCAGACTCCAAGTGTGGATCTTCCAGCCAGAGATGATAAACAGACTTCCCTCTGGTCAGATAAACCAGCAACAATCAGTCAACATATCCTGTGCGCATGGAGAGCCTTGAGTGTCACAATGACTGTGGCAGGGTCAGAAGCACAAGGTCAGCATGGCTGAGTGAGTGTTGGAGTGATGAGGAGCAGTCCATGGCCATGATGCCAGGCAGAAACTGGCAAGAATTCCCTCTAGGCAATCTAACAAGTCCCTCTGATCCTCTTCCATGCATCCATAAGGGCAGAGTATCACCGACTGAAGTTCCAGGACCAGAGAGAGGACAGTACCTGAGCCAGCAGAGCAGAAACCCTCTCTGGTCTTGGACCTTCAGTCAGTGATGGTCTGCCCTTATGGATGCATGGAAGAGGATCAGAGGGACTTGTTAGGTTGCCTAGAGGCTGCTCAGGAAACTAGAGAAGAAACTGAGACGGCTTCACTGTCTGAAAGAACATTTACAAGAAGCTAACCAGGAGCTGGCAGAAGTAGATAGCTCCTGGCAGAAAATTATAAGAAAGGCAGCAAAGCCAGAGCTGGATTTGGTTTGGAAAAAGGTCGAATTGCAGCATGACAAGTAATGGTGCCAACAACTTAAAACAGCCGCTGGCTGTGTTTCAGGTGGCAGGAAATTCCACAAAACCAGGGCCTGAAATTCAGCCAGGTCACTATACTGTGGAAATACAAACCAGGCCCCTGCTAGAATCAGAATGGCTTTTGATGACAGTGGCACACCAGCAGATGGAAGAGGTACAGGCAGCAATCAAGACTGGCTGACCAGGGAATCAGGACAGGAGGAAAAAAGATGGCTGAGCTAGCCAGAACCCTGCCAAAAGATGTAGTTAAGAGCTGCCAAAGGTGGAGGCAATTTTGTAAGAAGCTCATCAAAAAAGGCAAAGCCAGAAAAAGAATAAGGGGGCTGAAATTCTAGATGGAGCCATTGCACAATGACACAGGCTCTCTGGGGCACACTGTCTTGATATTATGGTATGAGAGGGATCAGTAGCGGGACAAAGTCAGCACTCGCACCGCACTTCCCTCAGGGTTGCAAGACCCTGGTTTGCTGGTTACTTAATCTGTCCTTGTGCTGGGCTTCTTGTGGTAAGTAGCCCTTTCTCTGTTACTCATTTGATTAAAGCTATTCTTCCCCTCCTGCAAGGACTGGTAGAACTAGGATTACAGATACCAAAGCATGGAAAGGAGGACAGGGAAGTGCAAAAAAGGAGGACATTGGCAGACACATGGAGAAAATGGAGTATTACTGTAATATTCTTCTGGTTTTAGGGGACCCTGGAAGGCTTCCCCCTAAAAATAGGGTGTTGCGGGCCATTCCAGCATACTTCAACCCTTGTAAGTAAAAAGCCAGACAAAAATCACATTTTTAAAATGCCTGCCGGATGGAAGATGTGTAGTTAAAAAAGAGGACATGTCCTCCTTTTATCTGACATCTGGTAACCCTAGGTGGAACTCAGCAGCAGTGCCTATTGCCCAGCCATTGTTCTTTAAGGTCTACCCCTTCCTCACTCTCTGGTTTTAGCAGGCTCCCTAACACCATGAGGCCCATTCTTGCTGCGCCCTCAACGCATCTTAAACAGGCAAAACTCTCACCCTCTTGTGTGTTCTCTGAGGCTGTACTGCCATCTGCCAGGACCATTCAGAATAAAGAAAGTGCGAAAGGATTTTTTTTTCCTTAGGAGGCAGCATTTTTCTCCCGCCCTCTCTGCTCTTCTCAGAATGCACTATGCCCTCCTCACACACAAGCCGAGCAGTCTCCTAAAAACAACAAGGAGAGGTGCGGCACTTTAAGCCTACCAGCTTTATTTTTTGCATGAGCTTTGGTGGGAGAAGATCCCACTTCCTCCTCTCTTCCCAAGCGGCTCCTGCTTAGCTCGGGAAGGCTTGGAGCCCAGCTGCAGCGGGAAGGGCGACATGTTGCTGCCGAGAGCAGCCGCCGCCCCGCGAACAGGCCGATCCCTGCAGCTGCTCCGCGCCGGCCAGGCGACGGCGCCCGCAGCTTGAGGCTAGCTCGCCTGCAGCAGCTTCCCGGGGACTGGAAGCGGGGGGCAGGGGCGCCCCTCAATCGGTGCAACCCTCTGACTAGCTCCCGAGGGGCGGGGTGGGTAGGGCAATCAATCCCCGCGGGCCCCCTCTCTCCTCCGCCGGGCGGAAGGGGGGATGTGGCTTTCCCGGGAGGGAGGCGCGCCGAAGCGGATCCGGAGCAGAGGCCGGGCGGGGCGGGAGGCGGAGCAGGAGCCCCTCCGCCCGGGCGCTGGCTCCGGTTTCCTGTCTCCGGGCGCGCAGGGCCCGCAGGTGTGGCAGGCGCGGAGGCTGCTCCGCCGATGCGCTGAGTGGCGGGCGCCGCCGGCTGCCTTTTGCTCGCTCTGCTCCGCGGCGCCAGCGATGGGCGCAGCCGGAGCCGGAGCCTGAGTCGGACCCCGGCGGCTTTGGGTAAGTGGCAGCCCTGCCCTCCGCTCCACCTGTTGAAGGCAGGCGCTGAGCCTCCCGCTCTCCCTTGCCTCCTAGCGCCGGGGCCACGGGAGCGGCTCAGAGCCGCTACGAGCCTCCCCGGGAGCCGGGCTCGCCCCCCGGCCGAAACTTTCCCATAAGCTTGGGAGGCTTGTGTCCCCCCGCCTGGCTCTCAGGAGGGAGCTCTGCCTTGCCTTCCCTTGGACAATGTCGCTTTCAGCTTCGTGCTGCTTAGCCTGGCAATGCGAACCCTGCATCTCGGCTTTTGCACGGGTGTGAGTGGCGCACACCCAGCCCGAGAGGATTAAGCGGATTCACCCCAAACGAAGCCACCAGCCCCCAGGTTTTCTGCTCCGCAGCAGGAAGTTGAGACGCATCCTCGTCTCCAGAGAAATGTTTCGCTCCAGTCATCCAGGCGCTAGCACTGGATTTATAGTTCGCTGCTGCTGTTCTCTGGAGTTTTATAGTCACCATTTCGTGACTCGGGTAATTGAAACCCGGCCACCGGTAGCCCAGGGTGGGGATAATAAATTGGTTAAGGGCCATTTTGGCACTGGAGTGCTTCAGACCACGAGCTTCAACTCGGAAGCTTATTTGGATTTTAATGCAAGTACATCTTCAGCGTTGTTAGAAAGAGGGGTATAAACTTTCTCTCTCAAACTTTCTTTGGAAAAATGGTATTTTCCACGTGTGCACTACAGGCGAGTCATGCTGCAACTCTTTGTGGGTTCGTGACTCTTTGTACTGTTTGCTTTAGAAAAAAATCTTTGCTTTTTTTTTGCTTGTTTTGTTATGTGGTAATCCACATTACTGTCTCTTCAGCCATGGTTTATGAACTTGCAATGTCAATTTCTATAGTAGGCTGTGAGGAAAATGGCAACAGACTCATGAAAATACCTTCTGGGTTGACTGAGGACTGGGGGCAAATACCCAAAAGGTGAACTGTCACAAGTCATTATCTCTTGCCCCTTGAGTACCAGAATATTATGGTGCCATCCTTAAGTGAATTGTACTGTTTGAATAAGAGCTTTCTTAGTAACACTGTTACAAAAAGAAGATGTTATTGTTTCCTTTATTCCAAACTGCATGTAAGGGAGAAATATGATCAGTTTCCTTACATGTGTCCAATTTAAAGCTGAGTTAGAAATATGAAGGGCTTACTAGGGATTCCTCTACTGTTGCACAAAAGAGAAAAGAAGGTTTTCAGGTCCATAGCTGAATTTAATTTTTCCTTTCATTTTTCTTCCTTTTTTTCAGCCTTTTAGGTTGAGACTTACATACCATGTTGTAGATAAATCATGTGGGTGACCCAGTAATGATTAATACTTCCCGTGCCTTCTACTCTGCATTCCTCCTCAATTGTGAAAGAGCCAGCTTTTTGTAATTTTCAGTACAGTGCCTGCTTTCTAGAATGGAACAGCTAGAACAGAAAGTATGCCTGCAAACCTCAAGCCAAAACAAAATTAACCCCTCACCTCTTCCCATATAAATGTATGCCTCTCTGAAAGACTTCAGCATATCCTAGCTTGAGCAGGATGAGCTAGAAATCAATGTGGTGGTCTCTTCTCAAGAAAAGAGCATGCGGAGTAATACAAAATTAAGTAAACAAGTAAGGAGTTAAAGCTAATACATTTATTTATAACATGAGCTTTCATGGGAGAAAATCCCACTTCATCAAATGCTTTGAAGATGGGGGAACTTAGAGAATGGAAGGAAAATAAAGGCAGAGAAGTGTAAGTCATGGGATCAGGTCACACTATCAGCAATTCAAAGCAGCTGTTAAGATTTAAATGCTGGGGAACAGCATATATTTGAAGATGAGGTCGAGTCACCTGTTGTAATGAGGGGGAAAAAAATCTGACATTCTTATTTAGTCCTGAAGAGAGAGGGTCACATTTGCAAATGAATTACAATTCTGCAGTTTCTCTTTGAAGTCTTGAGCTGTTATTCATTTGTCTTAGCAGAGTAATTAGCAAATCGTCAATGGAGTGCTCAGGAAGACTGAAGTGCTCAGCTGCTGGTTTTTCAGTGTTGTGATTTCTGATGTCAGATTTGTGCCCATTTATTCTTTTACGCAGAAACTGTCCTGTTTGTCCAAAATATAAGGCAGAGGGATTTTCTGTCACATGATGTCATAAATCACATTGGTGGATGATTAGTGAATGAGCCTTTGAAGGAGTAGCTGGTTTTATTAGGCCCTGAAAGTATTGTTTTAAAAGTTGCTGTAAAGGTTTTTCTGGAAACTGAAGTCCTCTGTGCAGCCAGTTTTTGTGATCCAGATATGCTCACAAGATCCTGTACTAGGATCACCAATTAATTCTGCATAGTTGTGAGCTTTTTTACTACTCTACAATAGGTTCCCTCTAAAGCTTTGGATACTCTGACAAGCTATTAGAAATGTGCTAATTAACAGGCCTGTCAGTTACCCCAGGATTGCTACCAGCTTGAGAGTGGCAATATTAGAAGAGTTTTTAAGTACCATACCCTGGGAAATATTGCTCCGAACAGAATTTTCTCAGTAAATGTTAATGCATGTTGAAATGAGTTATTTTCCCACTGGAAAGATACCACAGTGAGTTTGGTTGTAACAGTTTGTTTGACTGCTAAGTTGAATCTGTTTCTTATGTTTTGAAAGCAACTACTGGAAAATTTAACTAAACAGTTTTTCATTTTGGTAGTTTACTGTTAGCATATCAGACAGTGATAACCAGTGGAAAATATACCTAGCACATTTAACAAAACAAGAATTAGCTTCTTAAAATCTCTGAAATCAAAAGATGCTGATTAAGCACATGATTTAGCCCTCAGTGAATCTTTCCCTTGACATCAGTGAGAGAGTTGGATCAGGGCCTGAAATCTATTTTAAAAACTTGGATGAACTTTCAGGATGTTTCTCCAAAAGGATGAAAACAAAATAAAATCCACCAAAACATCTTGAAGTTGAGCTACCATCATGTTTCAAGAAGTTGTTTAAATAAGTAACAATGATTTTGTGACCATTTTGTTGAAACTTGTTTGATCTTAGCCTTTGGGGTTGAGGAATGGATTAATACTCTGATTTTCTTTAAAAAGGATGTTGGTGACAAAGGAGAAGTAATTCTTATTGGCTCTGATAGCTCTATAGCTAACAAATAAGCCCTTATGTACTGGAAATCTGAACAAACCTAAATGGCTAACAGTTGGAAATAATAGTAATTAGACTGTCATGTCACTGATGTTTTAAATATTGAATTGTCAGTTAAAAACTTAGCATAGCAAGCTTAATTTAAGTTTTGCAACATTTGAAACCTTGCCAATCAATTGCTGAATTTACTATCCCTTTCCTCTTTTCAGTTCCTTTTCAATCAGTAAATGAGGCAATGTAATGAATATTATAGAATAGTTCAGAATTCTCCCTTGTACAAGAGTGCTTCACTTTTCCAGAAGTAGAATAAGTATATTCCAATGCACAGTTGGTTAAAGGTACCTAAAATAAACAGTGAGCTCAAATTCCTTAGGCTCTTAAGCGCCAGACGCTTATCTTTATGCTCAGCTATTACTCAGGGTATGTCTACACTGGGGTGGCCAAATTTATGGAACTCAAGAGCCACACAAGTTGATTATTAAACCTTCAAGAGCCACACTAAGGCATATAGCCATATACTTCTACCTGTTAAATTGATTTGCTCATGTTCTTCCGCAAGCCCCCTTTTTCATTCAAGAGCCACAAGTGGCTTACGAGCCACAGTTTGGCCACGCTTGGTCTACACTGTCACTTCTGGAAAGACTGATGCAGCGGGATGGACTGAGTGAGCAGTGGAGACCTACTCAGTCATTCCCAGAAGTGCTTGCCTATAGATGCCATAACACACCTCTCCGCTCCCCTGAAAATAATAAGGTTGTGTCAACAGGAGGGCATTGCCACTGATATAGTGAATTGGCGATGCTGTGGGAAAGGATGTGGCGCTGGCAGTGTAGGCTCAGTGACTAGTTCTGTTGGAGGACCCAATCAATGAAAGTTGAGCATGTGTGTAAGTCTCTGTGGGATCTAGACCATAGATGAGTTGGAGGGGGAGGGTGGAACAACCCATCACCAAGAAAACTCCAACCCAAATATATTTTCTTCTTTTCTTTCTTTGAATTTTAAAAAGACAAGTATTTTGTTTAAAAACTTTATTTACAGGTTCTGTCATGAAGAATCTCAAAATTGTCAATTTGGCTTGCAAATATTGCAGCAAAGCAGTGTGTTTAAAAATAACTGGTTCCCTTTGGGATTTTTAAAAGGGAAAACACTTCTGGTGTAGCTAGGTTTTGTGGAAGCTTACTTTTATTAAATTATACAAAACAAAACCCTAAATGACGCCAACTTGGATCTGATGCTGGCCCTCTAATGCCTTGCTAAAATAAATAGAGCAGTTTAGGTTAGCTAAATAGATCAGTTTAGAGATCAGGTGTGTGTACTTTAAAAATCTAATATTTGGATACTAAAGGCCTTAACCTTTCTTGACCAAAGCTCACTTGACAAAGTGGAAATGATAAGTTGAAGAATTGCTATTTTACCAAACAACCAGTCGTCAATGATCAGGCTTTTTTCGTCTGACAAGTACTGAAGTGGCATATCAAAACCTACAGGGCTTTCCCTAGTCATGGCTATATAGCTAAGATTTCCAAACTGAAAGTTTAGCACTTCTGTATGCATGATGAATTTTATTTTTCTTTATCATCTCCTTCCAACTGTGTGTGGGGGGGGGGGGGGGGATGATGCGTGCGTGCGTGCGCGCGCAAGTGACTGGAAGGAAATACAGTAGTACGGATCTTTCAACCTGATTCAAGCTCCATACGTTTCATTACAGAAACTGAAGTTTGACTTCTCATAAACAGTGTTTGTTTAAAAATCTGGTTCACACTGATTATTCAGACTTGTACTGATGTGGCCAGGAGTAGATCTGGCCTGTCATATATGCGGCAGTGGAATTCAAGTATATAAGAATAAGAAGTATGAAAAATGCTGATTATGTGAACAGTCTTGTATTGGAACTGCAGCTTCTGAAAAGCCAGCCACTGGTGCCAGACCAGCTTAGTAATTAGCTACAGTGGATCTTGATTTTTGGAATTCCAGGGTCTCTGGTAGCACAAATGGCTAGCATAGTTCTAGCCGACACATTCCAGGTCTGCTCCTGTGTTGCTGCACTGATGTGTTTAGTCTCCAAGTTTCTTTCTTCATGCTGGGCATGCATTCGTCTCAGATGGAACAATATACAGTGTTAGAAATGAATGGAACTAGTAGCTCTCTTTATTAATTGGCACTATGTGTGCACGATTAAAAAGATCTGTTTTATAAAATTCTGTTTCTAGCGTCCCAGTCTCCCTGCTTCTTGGTGGTTAACATCTCTGTAGGATGGTTACATATAAAGAATACAATTCAGTTTGGTACTGGCAGTGTCTAATAAACTAGTGATAAATAATGTGACCTTCATAGCTCCTTTTCCTGAGCAGATGAAATGTCTGTATGTATTCTCATTCTTAACACTTTTGTGTATGTGTTAACCCTGGAGGAGTTTGATATTTCATCAGTTATGTATACCGTAAGCAAATCAGAACTCAGGGAAAACTTTGACCTCAAACATTGTTGCCTAATTCAACTGTACAATGATTCTTCCTCTGGATCTATATGGGTTTGCACCTGTTCAACGAAACTAATTTTAAAAACACTTCCAGTTAAGAAGGAGTGAGTTTGTATGTAGAAGTGATCAAAGAAAGGCTCAATAATTCTGAAGGTGTTTCCTTCTGTGTCTGAAAAAGTAAATAAGTGAGTCTGTTTTGGAGGAGCCTGCAGATCATAACCTTCTGTGTTTTTGTTTCTTTACTTTGCATCAGCAATAGTGTGTGTGCGCACTTAAACTATAGAAAAATAATTTATATACTACCTTTCCAGAGTATTTTGTTAATTTAAATTTACATACACCATACAGTTTACTGTTGTATCCAACCCCTGAAGTACAGTGATTTCTAGGGTGAAAAATGGCAGCTATTCCAAAACTGCCTGGAACAGGGGGTAGAAAAGGGAGAAAATTCTTATCTGATTTAAAAAGGAGCCAACAAAAAAAAAAATAAAACAAAAACCAGAATCGAGTCTCCAAAGTTCGTTAAAGATTAAGACTTGTCAGGAATGTGACAAGAACTTTGATACATTTATCCTTGGACATGTGTGCTAGGGCATGTGCCCTTAACCTAAGCATACTTGGTAAATATCAGCCATCCATCTTTTGTGAAGATGATTTCTGAGTGACATG
The DNA here is from genome assembly GCA_007922195.1 of Podocnemis expansa. Lineage (NCBI taxonomy): Eukaryota > Metazoa > Chordata > Testudines > Podocnemididae > Podocnemis > Podocnemis expansa. The sequence continues at coordinate 8,369,927 of ML682013.1, read as the reverse complement.
AGATACTAGATTACTTTCTCCTCCAGTTTGTGTCAGATGTTAACCTGAAAACAGGGAACAGTTAATTTGCTGTGGGAGAATGGATTGGATTACATTTACCACAGCTGAAAGACCAATATGTGCAGTTTCTGCCTTTAATACATCTGCAAATTATTGTTATGTTTTCATATGGTTCCACAACATGTGTTAAAACCTGTCTGATGTGATTGAATGAACTTGAGTGAATAGAAATGTAATGCTTGGACTATTGAACATTATGCCAATATAAACAATTGCTTTACCTTTTTTATTTCCCAGTCTTATGGGAGCAGGGTATGGGTGTTTTGAAAACTTTTTTTTTTTTTTTAAAGTTTTAAATGTACATCTTGATTCATAGCAGGAAACTGAAGACCCCCCCCCCATAAATGACTAGCTTCCAAGTCTGATCTCCTGTATAATACCAATAGCAGAACTTCCCCAAAATAATTCCCAGAGCACATTCTCACAAAAACACTCGATATTGACTGCAAAATGGTCAGGGATAGAGAATTAACAACTTATAAATTCCAGTGAGGAAAAGATGTTGAGGCTGGGCCTCTTGGCACTAATGGTCTTTCCATAACCTCTGAATGGATAATAGACAGAAGAAACCTCTTTCATAATTCTCTGTCTCATGGAGGAATGCCTTGCAAAAGGGACCACTCATGTTCCTTGCACAATGGGTGTGGCTCAGCACAAGGAGTAATGCTGCTTATCTGGACAGGAAGTTTGCTTACATAAATTATGACAGGTCAGTCACAGAATCTGGTCTCATGTGCTGCTCTGACCCTACTCTCCTTTCCTGAACCCCAACTTTGCCAGGCAACTACTCACTCCTGAGTTAGTCCTCACTAGCTCTTGCATGTAAACGGTCCCGGGCACCCTCTGCCCCCACTCCGATGGGCCGGTCCCCAAGTGAGCATCCCCAGACACTACAGGAACTCCCATTTTACAAGGATTGGAACCTTCCTCCAATCACCATAGACTCATAGACCTTTGCCCATTCATTTGACATAGAAATGGATTGGTCCAGCCTCTCTGATTCTCACCCTCTGCAGTTCACACAGCTTTAGGTAAAACAAACAATAGTCGATTGACAAGAATGTGATTTTAGGTGAATATTCAGGTAAACCAATCCACAGTCACTTAATACAGGAGTCACGATTTACCACAACAAATAAAAGTTTTATATAAAACATGCTATTCTACTATCAATACTACAAGCTTACGCTTTAGGGGGCCGTGAGTTTGAGATCTCTGGTCTGAAGTTATTTCTGTGGCCCACAATGACACTTAGAATTTCTCAAATAATTAATAATGCAAAATTTAAAGTGTTTGTTTACTTACTCTTTGTTTTTCTGATGATCCCTCCATCTTGAATAGAAGTAATTCTTTTTTTTCTTACTCTTGGCATATATACGTGACTCTTCATTTTTTTCATTTTGGCTATACTTTGTATCATTGTATGAAAAGGTTTCAGTGTGGCCTTTGGGCTAACGTACTAGTCCTCATGCAGCCCTCATGGTGCTTTGAGTTTGAGATCGCTGGTTTACTCTATTCTCTTCATTCTTATCCACAAGACTGACTTGTGGTGTTCAGCCAGCTCAGCCCCTCCTGTCATGTGGATTGGCTCAGAATCTTTCAGTTGCTTTCAAGATGGTGTTTCTCTGGCAAAAGTCTACAATAGTGGCCCCCCCACCCCAATGCCGCATTCCTTTTCATTTTGCCCTTGGTTGCACCCTCCCGCCCCGTGCTGCTGTGTGATTTCCTTTGTCTCACCTGAGCTCTGCAGCTAAATTTTCTTTGCCTTTGTCATGCAAACCTCCAGCCTCAGAGAGGTAGTCCTGAGAGTCAGGGCTATGTAAAATGCTTCACATCTGTACACATATATCATGCTGCAGGAAACATGACATCATAACAATATGGTAGAGCATTCAAAAGGGAACCTTTCGTGGCATGATTAGCATCAAACCATACAACTACATTGCAAAAGTGAACAGAAAAATTACACAGGTGATAGCTCATTGTGCATCATATGGCATGAGTTTCTCCTCATTTTCCTCCCTTCAGGTTGGATGTGTTACTCTGGCATGGCACATGGCTTTACACACAGTGCTGAGGGGTAATTGCCTTGCTTTGCAGGCAGCAGGGATGGCCTTCTGTGACTTTCATGACCCAGGCATGATGTGAAGTAATGAAGCCTAAAACTAAATGCAACAATTTTGTGTAGGAATATGGGAAATGGTTTGCTTTTCTTGGACTCTCAGTCTGGTTCTGTGCTAATGTGTACTGTAATTTGATATAAAGTAACTTGTGAGTATAAATCATCACCAGGGTAATCTGGTTATCAAAACATAGTAACTCAAGTGCAGAATATTTGTTAATTATCCTTTTGCAATCTGCATTGTTCATGTCGCTGTTATTCAAAGATTAGCATGTGCAGGTGTACTCGGTAGGATTTGCCAATTTACTTTTCCCAGTTGTAGCAATTAGTCACAATCCTTTCATTTCAATCTTGAGGCCTCTAAATAAATAAGTATGCTTTAAAAAATGTAAACAATCTCCAAACTGATGGTGATATTTTTCTCCTACAGCAATGATAATTTGAAGAGGCAGCCAGTCTTTGTCAGCAGTGGCATAATTAATCCACTTGAATGACAGCACTAATGTCAGAAGTAGGTTTAGAAACCTTGGAATCTGAAGTTTGCAAATTAGCTAACAGTGAGAGTTGATGATGTGGAATGTTCTTGTGCATTACTTATCTCCTTGTTTCATAAACAGCCTTAGTAAGCTTTTAGGGAGGGCCAAATGCTTCTACTTTGCTTCCCCATTCCTCAGAATTATCCTGGCCTTCGTCTGTTATAATTTAGACATGCTACGTGTGTAAGAGTCAACTTCATTTTTGGTTATGATGTTACTGCTTGTGTGTGTGGTTTCCTTTATCTAAAATCATGGTAGTACTGCACGACACTAAACACTCTTCCTACAGGTAGAATGGTAGTACTTGACGTGCACACTGAATCTGCCTGTGAAAGCAGCCTTACAAAGGATGCCAGACTATCTCGCATCAGGATTTATGCCTAGAAGGCATTGAGGTCCAGCATCCTAAGTTCCATTCCTACCTCTGCAATTGACTTGTGTGTCTTTTGGCAAATTACTTTCCCTGCCTGTTCCCTGATTACCTTCCTTTGTAAGGAACTTTGGGATTTACTTATGAAGTTAATATGCATATAAATAGAATTAAAAGTATCAGGGTCAGTGTGTGTTAATGTATCCCCTGTTCCCATGCAAACTTGATGAGGGGCACATTACCCCTTAAATTCATTTTCCCAGGGTTTATTTGTAGAGGGGTGTGTGTGTGTGTGTATATATATATAATTTTTTTTTTTTGTTTTTTAAAACAAGAGTTCACAGTAAGATTTAAATTGCAGGGGCCATGTCACTGTTCTGCTGCCATTAGTCTCAATGGATGTTCCTGCTTCTGAAGCAAGAAATGTGGTGTACATAAGTGTTTGAAGAGGGAATGAGAGAATAGGCCAGCCTTCACACCAATTGCTGGTTTGACCTTGGCTGTTCACTACCTTAATGGCAGGCTAGCAGTAAATACAGCGTTAACCATGTATTTAGTCATTTCCTTTTTCCTCTTACCTCATTATATAAGATTTTGCCTTTGAATCTTGTAAATGGGGTGATAACTTGAGCTTGTTTACTCAGAAATTCTCTTGCCAACTTCTTGCCCAGAGGGTATGCAAAGTAAACATAACAGCTAGGAAATTAATCTTGCACCTCCTCTCACATTGCAAGGCAGTCTAAATCTTAGGACATCTGTTAACTCAATTAAAAAAAAAGTAATGAATAAAAGTGTGATAATGAGATTGTTATACTGAAGCAGCATTTTAATGTAAGGAGACCTTCGCACCGATCATTTCTTAATATTCTTAAGCAGCTTTAGGAAAACCTGTGAAATATTTTTTTCGTCTCAGCATTTATGTAGCAAAAGGAGAAATATTTTCCTTTTTGCTTTCAACTTTAATGTCTGTCATAAGTTATCTTAAACTTCTATCCTAGAGGAATAGAAATCTGTGGATAGTTCTGAGGTACTGGAGGAACCATAGCATTAAAAATGTACTCAAAAAGTACTCCAGGTTGTGTCTGCACAGCTTCTGGGGATGTGCCTCCCAGCCTGGCTAGAAGAAATGCTAGCTCTGCTCAGGGAAGTATACTAAAAACAGGACTGTGGGTGTTGTGGCTTGAGTACAAGCCTAGCTGATCCCATGGGTCTGCTTTGAGGTAGCTAGGCTAACCACCAACTGTGTCACAACATCCACACTGCCATTTCTAGCATGCTAACTTCTGCTGAGGGTGGGAAGCCTGCTCTTCAGTGCCCTACTGACCTAATGCGGTTAAAAATGTAGGGCTATATCTGTGGAATCATGGTTAATGAATTTGCACATTCATTTACTTGACTGAATGCAGATGCACAGCTAGGCATCAAGGTGGTCTCTTAAGTGCTGTCACAGGGGTTGCACATGAGACTGAAGTATGTTCAGTTGCAAACATCTGACTCTTGAACTAAAGCAGAAGAATAATGGTTAACATTGAACACTTTTTATGTTTAAAGTTGAAATACTTAAATGGCAAAAAAAAAAAAAACCAACATAGCGGATGCTGAGTTAAGGTTGCCAGATAATATAATAGCTCTTTCCTTCCAGAATGCTAAGCTGGCAAAATTCAAATCTCTGAGAACTAGGAAATAGAGTGAAGGTAAACATCAATGGAGCCTTAAGTCTACACTCCTGCCCAGGAATTTTCAGTATGTGCTCCAGCTGCATTTGCTATGTTTAGATGAAGCTCTGTTGAATGGTGCAGGAATAAGTTGGAGCAGGTGTGAAGAACTGTGATTGTAATATGAGAATATCTGGGGATTAGTCTGCATAGTGTCAGAGAGCTGTGATTACGAGTAGATCAACATCTTGATCTGGATCCCCATATGTGTCATTAGAGGCAAGAGATGCATATGTACTTTGAAAGTTCGCAGTCTGCATCAGTTCCAATCAATACACAGTTGTTCGGGTTGCGTCACTAGCAGGGCACTGGAGTCTTCTTGCCATGGGTACTGTCAAAATGAAGTGGGTTATGAGAGCAGACTGAGGATTTAATGATGTGGAGCATTAGGTGGTATCCTGACCGTAAGTCTGATGGGTTTGCAGAAGGATATCTGGTGCTGGTTCAGTTTTACAAGTGTGGTATTCTGGCAGGGCAGTAGGCTGTTTGGCTGTAGAGCATGTGCAGGTAGCACCTGTCCTACTCAGTGTTTTCACTGTAATGAATGTGTCTTTATGTATGTTAAGGGTGCTTTGGGTCACCACTCCAAGTGGGCAGAGTTAAGGTTGCATGGGAGTTTACTTTGTCAGTGTTTCCTGCATTTCAGAAATTCGAGTTTCACTGAACTTAATGTTCTAGAAGGCCCACATTACCGCCAGGCACCTGTGAGTTTGCATTAGTCAAGTTTTTTGCTAGCTTTTTAAACAGAATCTTTTTGGGGGGAAAGGATATAGGGGGTATTGGTCATTTAGGGTGAGAACAACAACTGCCTAGTTTGTACTTGATATACTGCTGTGGGTAGGTAATAATCAAAAGACCTAGCAGGGTTTATGCTATGGAGGCTATGCTGGCAGAACCCCATAGCATAGATGCAGCCTGTGCCAATGGAAGAGGTTTTTTTCTCCTGATGCCATCTTGCTGAGTGAAGTTCCCTGTAGCAGAGAAAGCATTATGCCATTATTTCTGTTTTATAGATTGGAAACTGAGGTAGGGAGAGGTGCAGTGACTTGCTTATGGTAACCCAGCAGGCCAGTGATAGAGCTAGAAATAGTCCCATCCAGGGGTCTTTCCACAAAGTTGCTACAAAATTCTTGACTGCTTTTCCCTGGTCCTATACGTTTTGTTATAATGGCCTAGGATAGTGGTTTGAAGTGTTAGCAATGTGTGGCTGCAGACAGGACTTGGGGGAGAAATCTCATCTGAGGTTTATGTCCCCAAATCTTAACAGTTCTACTTCATCATTATTACAGAACTTTAAGTGTATGAGCAAAGATTGGCGTGTCTTTTTTTTCTTCTCCCCCCAACCAGTAGCCAGCCTTCCTTTCCCTCTGGATAAGACATTAGTTGCTCTATAAAAGTCATTAGCATGTAAAAAGTTGTTCCATGCAGGTGATTAGGAGAAAGCAAAAAATCTATAACAGGGGTCTGCAACCTGTGGCACCAGAGCCACATGTGGCTCTTTGGCTACCCCCTTACAGCTCCAAGTCTCCTTGCCTCTGCCACAGGGGTGGTGGGAGGCAGGGAGGGGGACAAGGACCCTGCAAGTGGCCCACTCCTAGTTTCAGGTCCCCCTGCCCTGCCACAGGGGGACCTTGTTGGTGGCTTGCTCCTGGCTCCAGCCTCCCCTCCACCCCCTGCCATAGGGGGACCATGTGGGTGACCTGCTCTGGGCCTGTGGGCAGCTCAGTCTTGTATATGGCCTCTCCCTGTCACCAGGGGGACCCTGTGGGAGGCCTGCTCCTGATTCTTGGATCTCCACCACCGCCACCAGAGGACCCTGTGGTAGATGTTCTAGCCAAGTTTCCCTCTTCCACACCCCCTCCCTGTCCTGGACAGCAGGCTACACCCATTGCGGCTCTAAAAACCTGCAAATAGTGTAGTGGCTGGCACCTCTACTTAATATGCAGAAGGTCCTGGGTTCAAGCCCAAGGGAGTTGGACTTGATGATCTCATGAGGTCCCTTCCAACCCTATGATCTGATTCTATTATATTCTAAAAACACTTGGTTATTGAAGATGGCTCTTCTTATCTTTTAGATTGCTGATCCTGCTCTATGCGGTGTGGAAGATGATAGAGATCAGCAAATAGTTACTTCTTTGAGGTCAGAACATGCAGGAATAAAGTGAGACATGCCAAAAGCCAAATAGAGTTGGACCTTGCAAATGGAATTGAAACTAATACTAAACGTTTCTATAGACATATAAATAGAAGGCAAACGAAGAAGTGGGATGCCTAATAACTGAGGAATTGGGGTTGAGGGGTTAAGGACAATCTGGGCATGGCTGAATATCTAAAATGAGGGGTCTCAAACTCACATCACCATAAGGGCTGCATGAGGACTAGTATGTTAGCCTGAGGGCTGCACCACTGAAACCTTTTCATACAATGATATTGCAAATATTGGTAACAGTGGTATTGTTGCGGGCCGCAGGAAATAGCTTTAGGGGCTGCATATTTGAGACCCCGATAGAAACAAATACTTTGCCTCTGTTTTTAATGAGGCTAACAATGAGCTTGGAAATAGTGGTAGGGTGGCTAATGGGATTGAGGCTATGGAAGTAGAAACGATCACATCGGAGGTAGAAGCCAAAAGCTTAACGGGACTAAATTTGGGGTGGGGAATGTGGGGAGATAATCTGCATCCAAAAATAGTTAAGGAACTAGCACATGAAATTGCAAGCCCATTAGCAAGGATTTTTAAAAATATCTGTAAACTCAGGGACTATACTGTATGACTGGAATTGCCAGTGCAGTTTCTGTTTTGAAGAAAGGGGTGGGGTGGCGGCGAAGAGTGATCAGAGTAACTGTAGGCCTGTTAGTTTGACCTCAGTAGTCTGTGAGGTCTTGGAAAATATTTTGAAAGAGAAAGTGGTTAAAGACATCAAAGTTAATGGTAATTGGAATAAAATACAATACAACTTTACACAAGAGTGATCACGTCAGACCAACCTGATCTCCTTTTTTTGCGAAGATAATAGATTTTATTTATTTATAGACAAAGGGAATGCAGTGGCTCTAATTTACCCAGATTCAATAAGGCGTTTGATAAGGTTCCACATGTGGAATTGTTAGTTAAATTGGAAAAGATGATAATTAATATGAAAATATAAAGGTAGATAAGGAACTGGTTAAAGGAGAGACTACAGAGGGTGATACTGAAAGGTGAATTGCCAGACTGGAGGGAGGTTACTAGTGGAGCTCCTTAGGGATCAGTCCTGAGACCAATCTGATTTAACCTTTTTTATTACTTGGCACAAAATAGGTGTGTGCACGCTAATAAAGTTTGTGGATGGCGCTGAGTTGGGAGGTATAGCTAATACACAGAACAAATGGGATATCATACAGAAAGATCTGGATGATCTTGTAAATTGGAGTAATAGAAACAGGATGAAATTTAATAGCGAAAAGTGCGGGTTATGCATTTAGAGGTTAATAACAAAACATTTTCCTGTAGCATCAGTTGAAAGTGACAGGAGGAGGAAACGATCAGGGGCATTGGTTGATCATAGGATGACTTAGAGCTGCCGATGTGATGTGGCTGTGAAAAAAGGCGGTCCCTGGAGGCATCAGATGATGAATTCCCAGTAAAGGAAAGGAGGTGTTAGTACAATTATATAAGGTACTGGTGAGATCTCACCTGGAATATTGTGTGCAGTTCTTGTCTGCCATGTTAAAAAAAAAAAAAAAAAAAAAAAAAAAAAAGTTGAATACAAACTGGAACAGGTGCAGAGAAGGGCTACTAGAATGATCAGAGGAATGGAAAATCTGCCTTATGAAAGGAGAGTCAAAGAGTATGGCTTATTCAGCCTAATCAAAAGAAGGTGAGGGGAGATATGATTGCTTTTTATAAATATATCAGAAGGACAAATATGAGTGAAGGAATCACTGGTCTTTAATGTCATTGTGGATACAAAAACAAAGGGATAGACACTGGCTATCAGAATGTTTAGATGTGAAATGAGATGCAGGTTTCTATCCATCAGAAGAGTGAAGTTGTGGAATAGCCTTCTGAGGGTAGCAGTGGGGGCAAAAAATCTAGCTGATTTCAAAACTGAGCTTTATTAAAGTCTTCGAGAGGATGGTATAATGTGAAGACCTAGCCTGACAATTGACCGATCTTTGGCTACTGGTGGTAGATATGTCAATGAGATGATTGATGGGATGGGTTCTGAGTTACTACAGAGAATTCTTTCTTGAGTGTCTGCTGTCATCCACTGCTACCACTTTCTCTTGCACCCCTAATTATCCCTCCCCTTCTAGTGAGCAGTTGCATGTGTAGTTTATCTTCCTTTTCAAAAAATGTCTTCTGTATTCAGATTCCATTTTTTTAAAAGGACTTTATACAAATACACATTTTTCCCAGATGTTTGCTTTTAATGCTCAGATATCTGCCCAAGGATGGATGTCAAACTTAATAGCTGCAATCAAACATACACAGTTTATTGAGGACTGTTGTGCCAGCCACAGTGACCATGCCTAATGGCGTTGAACCAGGCATCATAAAGTTTCTACTTCTGGCTCAGTCTTTTGAATCCAAGAGTGGTAAGGTGACACCAGCTAAGACCAGTGTACATCAGTGGAGGGCATGTGTGTTAAGATGTCTTTGTCAGTCCTGGTAACCTGTGTGAAGGGCATCTAATTCTGCTCTGAATTTAGTGAGAGACTGGAGGAATGCCGGATCCTGTGGGATTGATATTTCATACAAAGTGAATCCACTCTGTTTAGGATTTGTTGCTGACAGCACATATGAAATGCCTGTAGCCAGCCCAAATCTGCCTGTACACGTCCAGTTTCGTGACCCATATAGCAATACGGGCAGTGCACAGATTTGATAGATCCTGAACTTTGTGTCGGTACGGACATTTGGATCCATAATCCAGACATGGACTTCATGCAAGGGGCAGCAACACCATGTCATCCAAGGACGTCTGGTTGACTTGGTTGTTTGAACTCTCTTTGCAGCCTAGGTGGATAAACTTCTCTGTGCTCTCCATGGTGCTCAGCCCTCCTGTACAACGGGTTCTGGGCATAAGTTTTCTGCCACAAGAAATGAAATCTGAAAGTGCAAGTGGCATCTTGAAGGGCAGAGTTGAAATTCACTGCCTCTACACCAGTGGTTTCCAAGCTTTTCTCTGCCGTGGCACACCTTTAGACCTTCAAATTTTTCTAGGCACCCCCCCCAAATCCATGACGATGCAAATTAATTTAAATTACTCATGCATATTCATGAAACATGGCACAGTGGTTTGGAAATGCTGCTATATGGGGTAGCAGAGCAGGGGTGGCAAAACACGGGAGGTCAGGAGTTGTGCAGTGGCAGGCGCGAGTCTGAAGAGCAGGGCAGGGGTGGCAAAAGAGGACAAGGGGAGCCATGTGGGGAACAGCACAAGGGTGGCAAGAGAGGAGAGAGGAAGGGAGAACACTAGTGGCTTGGGGGGGGGG
>ML682013.1:8306592-8359543 GCA_007922195.1 Podocnemis expansa | reverse complement strand
CCCCCCCCCCAGCCCTCACCTGGGCTGTTTGCAAGCTGCCTGACACAAGCTGCTCCACCCTGCAGGGGGAGATTCACGCACTCCCAGCCTCCCTCAGCTCTCTGCTGGTTGGGCTTAAGGTGGAGCCACATGAATGCTGCATTTGGGCTACTCCTGCTATTTTTAGGGGGACCCCTGGAACTCCCTGTTCTGGTGCCTTCCTCTATTTTTAGGGGGCCAGAACGCTGCCTGCCTAAAAGTAGGGGGCCTCAGAACTGTGTCCTGGTGCCTTCCCCCTTACTTTAACCCCTGCCTTTTCCCAGCCCTGCACAGCCACATGGAACTTTAATTCCAACTTTTGGGCATGTTCGCAGCGCACTTTGAGTGTTCCCGCAGCACACCAGTGTGCCCTGGCACACTGGTTGGGAATCACTGCTCTACACAAGCAAAGCAGAGTCAGCAGCATAGTTCTAGTCAGTGAATACTTCTTGAACAACCTTGATTAAGGCATATTGAATGGTAAGTCCTAATATGCAGTCGTAGCTTGACAGAATCTGTGAATTTAATGAAAGCCATTTGTTTTTGTTTTTTGTTTTTTCTGGCGTTTTCACCTCAGAAATCCATTCTTAAATGATCCTATATTTTCATCACTAATCTACCCAATGTTGCTGTAAGGAAAGAAATATTAAGACAATTAATTATGTAATGTGGATATTGGAGTACTTGGAAGTGATACCCTTAAAATGTCAAGGGCTTCCCAACCATAGATGGGGCACAGCTCCACAACAGTATTGTATGAAATTAGAGGGCAAATGGAGGTGAGGGGCTCTCTATATCCGTCAGCAGCATAGGGACTCAGGTATGTGTGAAGTTCATTGATTCATCACAGTGACATGTTCATAGCTGAAAGATAATACCCAATGGAGATAATTAAGCCTAAAACGGTGGTTAAGATGTATAAACTGATCAATTCACGTAAGTACGTCTTTCCTATCTGCCTTAGTGCTGGAGAGTTTTTGATATCACTCCAGGCTCAGCAGTGTGTTCTAGGCGTATGCCCTAAGCAAGCCTCTTCTAAACTCCCTGTCCAGGGAGGCAGGGTTTTCTCAGATCCTGGTTCACACAGGGAGAAGGAAGGGATGGGCTCAGACCCTCTTAGTGAGCCAGGACATGCCAGCCCCCAGTGGTGATAGGGAGAGGGTCTTAGCACCTAGAGAAAGACAAGGCCCATCCAGCTGTTCTCACATGAGGGGAGAAGAGTTGAGGAGTCAGACTACCTAGATATGCTATGATTGAAAGCAAAAGTATAGCGCTCTGTTGCTTTGCTATAGCTGAAACTCTGTTAAATGTCACTAAAACTACTAGTCCTCAACCATGATCATACTGAATGAGGACAGCCGACAACTCTTCAGCACCGCCTACTATAAAGAATTCAAAGAAGATCCCACACTGCAGTGTTGTAATATTTTAAGGATCTAATCCAATCCTTTCACAAACAACTATAAGAAAAGCTCTACAAACTCAATCCTCAGAAATCCACCATAGGAGCCTTCTACATATTTCGCAAGATGCAAAGGCAAGGGAATTCAGGCGGACCCATCATATCTTGCCATGGCACTCTTACTTAGGACGTATCAGGATTCATAGAAACTGTCCTCAAACCACTCGCCATGAAAAGGGCCAGCTGCCTCCAGGCCTCAAACAACTTCTTCTGCAAACTCCACAACATTAACAACCTCCCTCAGAATGCTGTTCTTGCCACCATGGCTTTCACATCCTTGTATACCAACATCCCTCACAAGAGCTGCATAATTGCCTGCTCTAAATATTTACTAGACAGTGCTCAACCCTCAGATATCCCTTCAAATACATTGCCTTATACATCCGTTTCATCCTTGCCCACAGCACTGTTACATTCAGTAGCAAACAGTTTGTCCAAACCATGGGAACAGCCATGGGTGCTGAGATTGCTCCCCGATAAGCCAAACTTTTCATAGATTACCTTGACTAACGTCTGGACAAATGCACCACAAAACTGACAGCGTACGTGAAATGCATTGATATTTGCATCCTCTATACAGAAAACTTAAACTTCCTTCTAGATTTCTCCCATAACTTGGACAACCATCACCCATTCATTAAACTTCTTCTGGAACACTCCCACACCAGCATCTATTTCCTGGATGCCAGAGTCACTCAGCAATGACATCTTAGAGATAACTGTAGATAAGAAACCCACAGATCACCACACCTATTTTCATAGATCCACTAAGCACCCCACACACATACCACTGACTGTGCTCCATGGGGAAAATCTTGGATGTACACTTTGACACATATCTAGGGTTACCAGAAGTCAGGCAAAAGGAGGACATGTCCTCCTTTTTTACCTTCACGTCCTCAGTCCAGCAGGCATTTTAAAAATGCATGATTTTGTCTAGCTTTTTACTTACAGGGGTTAAAGTAGGCTGGAATGCCCTAGAACACCCTAATTTTAGGGGGAAGCATTCCAGAGCCCACTAAAACCAGAAGAATATTACATTAATGCTACATTTTCTCCATGTGTCCTCCAATGTTCTCCTTTTCGTACTTCCCCGTCCTCCTTTCCATGCTTTGGTATCTGGTAACCCTACACATACTGATATTTAAAATCACCTTCACTAAACAAGGACATTCCATCAGCAAATTCAGTCACATCATGGAACAGGTCATCTGAATAACATAAATTAAGAGAACTTGCTTCAGTATAGAAATAGCCCCTCACACCAAAGTGTTACCTACAGCCCTACACTGGAATTCCGTATAGGGTGTCAAACTGTTACAACATGTAGTTGATGGGGACCTTATCCTGAAATAAATCATTCCTGAACTCCTCCTTCTGGCCTTCAAACAACACTCCAGGCATTTCACCATCATAAGCAAGCTCTCCAGGGACCAAAACACACTAATTCAAGGCGGCACCAGAGCCTTCCAGAACAACAGATTCAAAATTTGTAGACACTTCTCCACTGCTACAATCACTAGCATCCTCCACAACACACCTTTCAGGGTCCATGTGTCCCACCTATGCCAATTAACAACATGTGGTATGCTCTTGTGGTGCACTAAATGTCCCAAGGGAAACTTTGTGGTTAAAACCAGATAATCAGTAAGTTTTTGAATGAGCTCACAGGTGAAAATGTTGAAAACCTGTGGGTGAACACTTCCTGCCAGACAATCACCTCATCTTGACCTATCAGTCCTTTTCCTCAAAGGAAACCTGCACAGCACTTAAAGTTGAAACTGAGAACTTAAATTCATAATATTGGTAGACACTAAAAATCACAGGCTTAAAAAAGACACTGTATTTATAGCTTATTGCAACAATTTGTAATCTGTGAACTCCACTTTTTGGCCTGTGACTACAGAGGCATTAACCATCCACTTCAACTTGTATGGTCGCTTAGTTTCACAAAAAGCAGTTAGCACATATTGTCTTTTTTATTTAGCTGAGACACTGTACACCTTTCCTAAACCAGAGGAGGAGCTTTGTGTAGCTCAAGAACTTTTCCCTCTCAGCTATACAAGTTGTCCTTATGAAAGATGTTAACCCACCTTGGCTTGCTGAGGCTATGTCTAGCCTATCATTTATGTCAGCAAAACTCGTGTCACTCAGAAGGCAAAAGTATTCCACCACCCTGAGTGACAGAAGTTACACTGACGTAAGTTCTGGTGTGGACAGTGCTATGTTGGTGGGAGAGCTTCTCCCACTGACCTAGCTACCGCCAGTTTTGGGGGTGGATTAATTAGGGTGATGGGGGAGCTCCCCTATCAATTTAAAGTGGCCACACTAGAGATCTTACAGTGGTACAGCTGCCTAGTATAGAAAAGGCTTAAAATTAAGTTTAAAAAATTTTAAGAATGGTCCTACTGGGTTAGGCCTTTGGCCTGTGTAGCCCAATATTTTGTCTTCTGAGAGTGCCCTATGCTTTATCTTCAGCAGGAATGAACAGAACAGGGCATTTATTGAGTGATCCACCCCTACCAGCATCTGGCAGTCAGAGGTTTGGCAGTCTTGGCTGATAGCCATTGATGGACTTATCATCCAAGAACTTTGTCATCCCTGTGGTCCAGCTGCTACAGGATGGCATAGCTACATGCACTCTTAACCATTATATTATGTATACTCCAAAATAAATTAAAAAAATAAATCCTGTGTGTGAGGCTTACAGCAGATCAGTAGTCAAGTTACAATCTAATGAGGCCATAATCTTAAACAAAGCTTCAATCTAAACCTCCCAGAGGGGGTATCTGGAATGGAACATAGAAGCTCCAGTTCCAGAAGATTACTTCCACCGTGACTCCTCTCACTTCCATTCTCTGCAACATGACAATGACTTGCAGTTACGTAGTGCTTCCTTGCCATACATCTCTAAGCATTTCATGACAGTATAACTACTTTTTAAATTGCTGGACAATTTATTAACATAACAAAGACAGCATTGTATCAGAGTGTGTTTTGATTTCCAAAACTTCCTGTCTGCTTTAGCAACTTTCCATCAAGAAACTGAGGACAACAAGCTTTACAGAATAATCTTGAGTGGCACAATCATAAAATAAAATAAACTCACTATAGGTGTCTTCTAGAGTATTACTGCTGTTCTAGTGCCAAAAATGAAGCAATGGAGAGAGATGCAGGGGACTGTTTTGGTTCCCATTCCCCCCCCCCCGGTGCAATGGAAAGGCAGTGACTGGGGACCTAACTGTATCCAGAGCTGCAGCTGCGGGCCAAGGCAAGAGCTGCAGCTGGTGGTGGGGCTGGAGTAGAGCCAGGGGCAAAGCAGGACTGGGTGGTACTCCCTCCTCGCCTCCCATGGGGGCTAGCCCATGTTCTGACAAGTCCCCCTGTCAGAGTTTTTTAGGGCCCTTCACTACTAATGTCATTGCAGGAGTCTTTAAGATAAATGTAATCATGAATTCGTCTTGTACTATTGAAGTAAATCAGAATACTTCTATGCAAGTGAAGTAACCAATTTTTCAATCACTAACTAATCTTTTAATCCCTGTTCCAAACAAAGTAAGGACAATGCATGCCTGCAATACTTCATTTTTTTTAGTGGTAATGAAGCATGAAGACAAACAGTTGAAATCATGAAAGACTATTTTCTTGTTCTCTAATTCAAACAGCTATAAACCAGCTCAACTGGTTCAGTGAAATTATATGTACTCTGTTCTGCCTAAGTTATGAGAGAGATGGGGAGGTGGAGTAGCCGTTCTGTTTGTATCTATCTGATGCAGGAGTTCCTTTTTTCCTCCCCTCAAATCTGAATGTGTGTCCACATTGTGTGACTCATGGAGTATCATTAAAGTTGATTTATAAATGTTGCCAATGTAATGTGTTTTACTAAATACCATGAGATGACTATAGATTTGGGCTTTCAGAGATTTCCTGCCAACAGTAGCAATGTCCTAAATATGTTGCTCGGTGTTGCTTTTTCCTCCACCATAGCATCTCTGTGAAATCTTGAACAACAGAACTACTTAAGGCGGTGGCTATCTTGGGTAGTGGGAACTGTTTTTGACAGAAAATTCTTCTCCATGATGAAATGATGACAGCTTTGTAGACAGACTAGGTGAGACTGATGGGGGTAGGATTATGTGCTGTTCTGGTGGCAGAGATGTGACAAGAGGTTGCGAATGTGACACACTGTATTTTTACCGTTTTCCTGATGTATTGAGAAGTACTTGAAGACCTGTGCCTAACATACATGAGATGGACCTGTCCCTTAAATTTAACAGCCCATTATATCAAGACAAGATGCTGGCTTCACATAAAGCAGCAGTTATCCAATGCATGTTCACCAAACAATCCAACAAAGACAGACAACTAATGCTTTGTCTTTAATCTCTATTGAAAAATTGCGGCAAGGGAGTTGTGCTGTCCCTTGATTCTTTTATAGTGTCAGAAGTTATCTGTTTCATACAAATTTGGTGTCTATTCATTCATTATTGACAGTTGTTTCCCTCAGAAATAAAGAATTGGGAAAATGAGGCAATAGGGAGAGGATTTTATCTCCAAATGAAATAGTGACACAGAATTTTAAGCTTTCTGTATGAACAAATTTTGACTTCTAGTAGGCTGAAAAGAATAAGTACAGGACATGTACGCTCAGTAAATTGCGTCTGTGCTAGCTCCCAGTATGTTGCAAAAGCAGCATAAGATGTTCGTTTTTGTCTGTAAAGTCCCAAATGCTGTATCTTTTCTCTGTTTTAGAGACTGCCATGGTCCCTATAGGACAGGTCATCTGACAAGTGATTCAGCCATGATGCTCCAGTTAACTGTATCCAGATTTCAACTTGAGGGGGCTGAAGACAGGGATGAAATTCTGTCCCTGAATAAATGGAATTGCAAAAGACCCCATGAGTATTAATAGAGCCAGAACATCACCCCAGATGTTCCTTTGTGGCCCCTGATGCTAGAATTTCTCCCTTGGTCCAGAGAGGTGTGAGGATTTCTGGAGCTTTTGGGATGCTTTCAGGGCCCTATTCCAATCATTCAGATGTCCTGAGTAAATGGTGTGAGGGGATTTAATTTTTCTGTTTGGGTGAGAGAAGTTATTTTGTATATACAATACTTAGCTCTTATGAAGGCTTTTTCATGAATAGATCTCAGTACTAGAGTGTTTTACAAAGGACAGGAGTACTGTTACCTCCATTTTACTGAACAGAAGACCAAGTCACAAAATGATCTGCGTACAGTCACCTAACAAGCCAGTCTCGGAGCTGGGAATGGAGCTTTGGTCTCCCAACTCCCAATCCAGTATTCTGTTCCTCCTCCTTAATGCATCAATTATTCATTGGTTAGTAGTACAGTCAGTGCCTTCAAGTGACTGGCAAGTTTGTATCTAACCAGTAAAATAGAAACCTGGCTTTCTGAACTGTGAATATACATAGCAAGGTCTGATTTGAGATAAAGCAGTATATTGTGGTTCTCAAGAAAAGAGATATGTGAGGTAAATGGTCCAAAACTATTCTCAATAAGAGATCTGTTAGTCTTTAAGGTGCCAAAGGACTCTCATTGTTTTTACTGTACACAGACTAACATGGCTACCCCTTTGGAAATTCAAAATTTTGCCGCTTTTCTTTAAGAATGTGGCTTCATAGATACTTTTCTGTCTTTAGTTGTAAACTTAGTAACATATTTTGGAAACTTCTGACAATGTTTTCCGATGTCTAATATTAAGAAGTCATACTCATTTGGGATTTTGAATGCAGACTCATGCACGGATTTGATGACACTATAACACATCTTGAGAAGGACATTTGTTAGAAGGCTAGCATCTGAACTTGTTTTATTAATGTCAATTTCAGGGCTACATTCCAAAGAGGACTAGGGTTAAGCACTTTTTATTTATAGGAATGCCAGAAATTCGACAGACTTCCATTTGGAATGTGTCAGCTGGTTTGGACTGAAAATCTTGGGGTAAGGGACAAAAGGAAAAATGGAAAAAAACACAGTAGTAGAAATGTCTGATTTACTGGGAATGAGTACTTGCTTTCAGAGAGGACTGCTGCATGTGAAGGTTGGAAACATGAGGGAAAGCATGTCAAGCTCCCTTTTCTTTGTTTTGCAATTGTTACTTATGTAACTACCCCTCACTCTGTCTAGTCCCACCACTCACTTTTCTTTGTGTACATTGCTCACTGACTTGGTTGCATGAAAGGTAATTCCATTCTGCAGCAAATATCAAACACACAGATATATTACATCTCAAAGTCTGTGGAAGCCTGCTCAGCTGGACATGTGAGCTGCAGGGGAAAATGGAGGCAGCCATCATCAGAAAAGTTTTGTGTAATTTATGTCTGATGATCTGTATGGCTTTCTAGAGGGAATGAATGCAGAGGCTACAATTCTCTGATCCTCTCTGCTGTTGCCGTCTTCAGTTTTTTTCTCCCCTGCCAAAACCTGACACCGAATGAAGTCATCGTATTTCTCTGCATTCCAAAATCCATGATTAAGGGTAGTGTTTCACCTTTTCTGCTTACTCTGTTTCATCAAAAAATGGGTGTAATTATATAAAGGCTATAGCTACTTTACAAATGGCTTCTATATATGAATTTAGCATGCTATAAAATTTGTTACAGTAATTTAAGCCTGTGACATTCAATCCTGTAAGAAATGTTCCTCCATGGAATGCAGACATCTAAATTCATCAACATATATAACTTCAACTTTTTCTGAGCCATGAATCTGGAATCGATTTCAGAAAGAGGTCTGCAGAGGAGTCTGTGTTTTGCATTGTGCGGAAGAGAAAGGTTAAACACTGTTGTTACAGAATTCATAGAAAGTTATAACATGCACACTAACTGTGTCAAAATCTGAAAAATGTGCCCTTTGAATATCAAAGGGATTAGTATTTAAGAAAATCATGAGTGCTGGATTAATTAAATAGTGTTATTTGCATAATAATACTCAGCACCTGCTGCATCTTCAAAGCACTTTAAACGTTAGCTAATTAAGTTTCATAGCCCTGTGATAATAAGTAGTACCATGATCCCTACTTTGTTGACAGGGAGACCAAGACTCATAATGGTTACAGTAATTTGTTGAAAGCAATGTTGAGTCAGTGACCTGATTCCCAACTACATCCCCATCCCATGCTGGCTCTTCTAGACCTCATTGTCATTTACAACATTAACAGGTTCCTGTTGGTTGTTCATTTCCCCCCCCCCCCCCCCAGTGCTTGCTTTTTAAAAAAGAGAAGCAGAAAGTTATTACTACATTTTTGTTTTTTGATAAACTTATGCTCTGAATGACTAGAATTATCCTGCACAAAACCTTTTGTTTAAGAGTTTCTTACAATCTCTTAATTATTGCACATTGTAGAGATATTGGTAACACAGATTAAGTGACTTGTTTAATGTGCCAATATGAAAGTAGCTCATCGAAGTGTTAGTGCTATTCAAAAGGATGATGTTAGGTCAAATTTGGCTCCAGATTTTTATTTTGTAAGATGATTTTCCTTGAAGGCCAATAGACTCGTTCACACGCCTGTTAACACCAATAGAGATTCTTATTGCTAAACATATTCTGCTGCTGGGTTTGCAAATACAGTATTGTTGAACTGTGCTATTTAGAGATCAGTGAATTTTTTTGTCTTAAAAGTAAGGCATAAGTAGAGGAAGGGTAGTAAGCACACACCATAGAGAATTAAAATAGATGATCTTTCCAGCTTTATAGTCTGAGATGATGGTTGTATATGGAAAATTTTTTTTTAGAAAATTGCTAATATATATTTTAATCCTGATGTGTCACTTTTATGTTTAACATGTGACTAATGTTGGTCTGTTATGGGTTTGTTCTTACAGGTGTTCCAGTGATATTGTTTGCAAGCAGGAAAATAATTTTTTTATGTGATCATCTTTTGATGCAACAACATAGGTCTTTCTTAAATCTTGGAAAATGCCAAGACTTCATTTGGAAAACCAGATCAGTTTGTCTGTCTTGCAAGGAATGTAGCAGTTAGAGTAGAATTACGTAAACAAGTTGTACATCCAATTAGACAAATTTGCTTTCCCTTCTCCTTGTACAAACATTACTGTACATTCCTTTGTACAACACTTAGGACAAATGGACTATAATCTTTTTCCATGTCACAAATCATAGGGTTTACAAACGATTATTTCTCACCATTAAATATCTTTCTTGAAGTGAGAATATTTGATCAATTTAGATGTTGAATTAGCTTCAGATAATGTCAATATCACTTTAGATTCTTTTTCTTCCTCCTTTGTAGCCACTCCCACCTATGTATCTTTAGATTATTTTGTTGAAGGAGCAGACTCCGTGAAACGGTACTGAGAAACAAAACATTTGGGACTTAAGCAACGTAGAAAACATGCAAAGAGCAGTCTAGGTTAGACATTGTGGTGAGCATTGGTTGTGCCTTAAGTGACATTTGACAGCATGGGTAGGATTCCAACTTCAGTTCCGATTAGTGTCTTGATGATTTATTATAGCCCCAAGTTTTAGAGTAAAAACACTGGATCACTTCTGGAAACAGTCAAGGTTCCATCCTGGGTGGAACAATATAGTTCAATATGGTAGATAAAGTGGCACTGAAGTAACATTTGAGCTTTTGAGTTCAGGACATGGTAAGACTGTTTTAACTGGCACCATACTCCTTGGGCTGTGTGACACTTTTAAGGGCTTCCTGGGGTATGTGGGGTGAACCACTCAGAGCAGGAGGGGGCCTTGCTTGTATCCACAGACCCCAAATAGTCACTGCTGGCAAAACAAGTGCTCTGCTTCAGGCTCTACCAGCCGTATTCTTGCCCAGTATGGGCTAGCAGTTTACACTTCCTGCTTTGTTTCACTTGAGCACCCAGGCCCTTGTGCATGCTGCCTCTGTGGAAGCAGCACATTCCAATTGACCTGTTTCATCTCAGCTCAACCCCCCTTTAGTGCAAGCACTTAGCCATGTCTGTGGTAAAACCAAACTGAAGTTTGTTTAATGAAGCTTAAGATAGAGCTTTCAGATAAAAGTAAGTACAAGAGTTTGGAAACATAAGGTTATAAAATAAGTCTATAGCCTGTACTTACTAGGAAATTACCTTCCTCTCTAATAAAGTATTTCTCACTCAAATGGTTAGTTCTTGCAGCACTTGTCCGGTCCAAAAAGCAGGGACCTAGTTTTCATGAGTTACCTATGCTTGCAGAATATTTCCTCTGTAATGAAGGGCAACTTGTGCTTTTTCTGCATCTCTCATGTAGTTACGAACTATTGTCTCTTGCCTTTGGGGGTCCCTTATTTGTAGGCTTTTGTTTGGGGTTATTGTCTTTGTAAATCCTCAAGCTCGTACCTGGTCCAGACAGCATTTGGCTTCATAGATGTTCCTTGTTGTCCACATTGATTAGCCCTGAGATCTGCCTCGCCCCAGGTAATAGGATTCACTTCAGCAGTTTTGAAAATCGTTATTGTACCTGTTATATAAACTGTAATACTATTCTTGTACAAACATCACACAGTAACCATAACAATTAGCTAATTCTTAGCTCTTTAGCAGTCATTGCACATGACTCTCTTTGGTGAAATATGGAAGAGGTGGTCAGAGATAAAAGTAATATACCTGCCTTGGCATGTTTGTCACAGGCTGTAACCTCAGTCAGACTGCTCATCCATAGGTTGTAATTGGATGGGGTTGGTCAGAGCTTGGGAAATGACCAAGGAAAACCTCATGTACTTCAGGAAATGGTTCTGATGGTTAAGCAGAAGACACTAGGCTTTGTAAGTGCTCAAGAAATGCATCAGCAGAGTATTAGCAGCCACTGTGCTTCTGGGATTTCTGTCTTACCAGAGTACGTTAGCTGGTGATCCATCAAAGATCCCTTTGCTCTTCTTGTAAGTGTCCTATTCAAACGGGAATTTGAATGATCACCATCTGTCTAGTTAAATGTCTCTTCTGCTTAGAAAGCTGAGAGACCAGTGCTATCTGTCTTCAGCTCTTGCACGATTTTATTCCTCTGTTCCAGAGATGGCTCTCAAAATATTTTGGAAAAACTGAGGGATTTTGCTTACTGTTTGGTCGGTTCAGACTAGTGGGCTTTGAGTCAAAAAAATTTTTTCTCCCTCCTTCCTCCATGAGACTAATCTAATATCCATGTGTTAAAATGTTTTCACCCCAGCGTTCATCTTGTATCTGGGTGTTCTTTTTAATTATGTTGATTAATGAGGTGTTTTTATTCATAGGACTTGTATAGTATTCACTTGGCTTGTGTAGGCTTGCCCATGAATGTAGTTCAGCATTGAACTGCAGACACAACCTGTGTTGTTCAGTCTCTTTGGTCCAAAAAGATCAACAAATGTTATGGTAGATTTTTGTGGCACAAACACAGCTGTGGGAGCTGGGTTGAGGCAGCTGCCTTCTGCATCGCCTGCAAACCAGCAATTGGAGGGTAGTGGCTTCTAATCTAGGCACTTTGAGCTTGGGCTTAATTCGAACGGGCAACCTAGAAATGAAAACTCATCACCCATTTTCCTTCTAAAATAGAACCCATTTTTGCAAGATGCCTGCCAACTTTCAGACTCTTGAAAATTAGATAAAATGTGATTTAGTTCTTCATTTTCAGACTAGAAATGCTGTACAGGACTTCTAAACATTGAACTTGGTTTTGTGTCAATTCAATAACTGGCAAGGTTAGTTTAGTAATTTTTCAAAAACCTCTCACCTGTTTAAAAAAATTATTTCCAAGCTCTGTTTATAAATGGAGTTCTATGCTTTTCTTCCTTGTTTAGTTTTTAGTATGACTAAAATGTCAGGTCCTCTCTTGGAAGGCTTTTTTCTCTGTTTTGTTGTGGCTTATTTACAACACAATGAGTAAAGCACCTTGGAATAAGAAAACCTCTGTTCATCCAGACAAGTTTTGAGGTTAGGGAAGAAGAGGTAAAAGAATGTTTCCAGTTTGCCTATTTTAATTTTTTAAATACCAAAGTCATCTTAGGAAGATTTTCCCAGTCTGACCAGTACAATCTGGTCACTGGAGCAGCTGGAGTCTGTTTAGTTCCTTATCTTTTGGAGGAGCCATATACCTGTGGTGTTGGTGGTTCAGTATATTATTGTGAAAGATCTGTGTGGAAGACAAAGTGGTCAGCCTTGTTTTAGGCAATTTATTCCTCAGTACTATTAGAAACAATGCATCCTCCTGGCAGGTGTCACTGTGGCTACTGGAAATTTCTTATCTAAGGTGTTTTATACCAATTGGTTCTACTTGTCCTGAATAGAAGCCAGCAAATACATTTCATAGAGTTTAAGTATTCTGATAATTTAACCTTATTGTTAAGTTTGTGTATGTCAGCTCTAAGGGCTAAATCTATCAGTAGGAAGATTAAATTGTATTGAAGTAATATTGCCTAGTCTAGACATGAAACATAAATTGTTAGAAATGGGATTCCATCCAAAATGTGATTACTTGTGGAAAAGCAAATGACTTATTGCAGTGCTTTGCTAAGTGATTCTGTGCCTTACACATTCCCTTTTCATACTTCATACAGATGAAGGAGTTAGCTACATACTTCCAGAAATACATGGTTCCACAATCTGAGGCTCTTTCCATGACTGATAAATGGAACTGCCTCATCTAGTAAAAATTTGACATTCTGGCAATGTCTGCTGTAATAAACTTGGCCGCTTAGATCTACATTCTTTCTCAGATTTTGTTCTGTATGAATGCTGGCAATGCTGATGTCTTCAGTTTAGTAGATTTATATTTAGAAAAGAAGTAAAAAAAGTGAATTTATTTCTCATCCAATACAATGCTATGGTTTGCCCTGTGGCTTGAGAGGCTGAGGCTATTCCAGCTCTGGTTATAGAGCATGAGCCCAACCTAAGAAAGACTCAGATGGTTCTAGTACAAAAAGGGTAGGAAGTTACCATGAAACAGGGAAGCCCAGTGAACTCTGGACACTGCAAGGGAGCAAGAAAACTCCTGCAGAACCCTGAGAGTTAGCAGGTGCAAAGCTCATGAAGCAGAAGAGAGTGGGGAGGCCTAGGAGGGACCCTGCCCAAACAAGGGGGAGCCTGAAGGACCAGCTGAAGAGGCCTATGAAGGACAAACTTGAGGCAGGTGGTGCTGGGAAACAGAAAGACTGACGTTCAAGGAGGGGCTGTGCCCTGCTGAAACTGGGATGAGGCTTGTGAATTTGTTCTATTTTTTTTTTTTTTAAAGATGTTGGGTTGTTTAGGATTAGTTGGTGAGGATAGAGGATCTGGGGTTGAGGATAGAGGACTGGTATGTATCAAAGGGCTCAATAAATTGGACCAAGGAGAGAATTGTTGTTACTGCCTTTGAATTGAGTGAGTTCTTAAAGAACCCTGGGGGGGAGAGGCAGGGCACGTATAGAACAACCTCTGGCCATGAGGGAGCATTCTGGAGGTGGTTTCCAGTGTTACACTTAAACTAATCAGCTTATTTTACTAGCATACTTTGTTTTGTATCACATCTGCTATACTTGCTCAAATGAAATGAAGCTTACTGTTCCTTACTTTTCCTGCCCATTAAGTAAAAATTTAATTGGAGTTTTGCAGAGCTCTCTCCCAAACACTCCTGAACTATAAATGATGGTGCTTCTCAACGCTGCAGCCTTGCCTGTGGGAAGAACACTTTAATTGGGTCTAACAGTAGATGACTAACCTAGCTATGTACAGCTATTTTCAGTTCAGGGGCAGTCAGCCTCTTATTCCAGTTGTTCCACTAAAATTGCAAGGCAATCAGTTTCTGATCATCCTTGTTCACCCTTTTACTGTTCTTGCCCTTGGTTTTGTGTATGGCATTCAGAAGAGAAATCAGTGTGCTAGGGGTGTGTGTGAGCTTTTATTTCTGCACTTAACAAAATCTGTTCAGATGTGTTAATGCATTTCTGCTCCATCCAGTGTTTCAGCTAGACTCTGGAACTCAAGTGTTAGAAAATAAATACAAATTAAATCACCCTGGTAAGGAATTATTCTTGAGTTTTATTTATTTATTTCAGTGGTTCCCAACTTTTTTGGCTCCAGGGCCATCAGCCTCCACCAGCCTGCTCCCCTGAAAAGCAGTCTGCCTCCTTATTGATCTCCCATCTCCCTGACTACACCCTGTAGCTCTGTGCATTCCACCTGGGTCCCTAGGCCAAGGATCGGCAACCCAAAAGATAAGCCATTTTAAAAACTTCCTTAAATAACCAAGTATTTTGAGAGCTGATATGGGTGTAGTCTCTGGGTATAGGGAACTGGGCAAGGGCGCCTACCACAGGGTCCCCTGGTAGGGTTGGGAGGAAGCCAGAACCAGGAGTGGGCCTCCCACAGTAACCCCTAGTGGCTGAGGGGAGCCCGGAGCCAGGTGTGGGTCATCTACAGCAGTGGTTCCCAACATTTTCTCTGCCGTGGCATGCCTTGCCACCTTTAATTTGAGCCATGCCCCCATATAGTGCCATGAATATTCATGAGCAGTAAGCCAATCCAGAGCTCCTTGAGTAGTTTTTCAAAAAACTCTGTGGCACACCTGCTCAGGCCTGATGGCACACCGGTTGGGGAACACTGGTCTACAGGGTCTCTAGACAGCTGCGGGGCCTGGAGCCAGGAGCAGGCTGAGAGGGGCAGAGCAGAGCTGTAAGACTGCAGCCAAAGAGTTGCTTTGGAGCCACAGTTGCAGACCCTTGTCCACTGCCCACCTTTGTACCATTATGAGTCACTGCAGTACATTATCTGCCTGACTTTCATTCCCTCTGTGCCTAAAAGTGAATGACATGGGCCTAAGGGTAGTTATATGGTAAGCTTCTTTTCCAACATTGCTCTTGCAAATACTTGTCATTGCTGGTGCATTTTCTGTTTTGTATGACTCAGCAGGAAAGCCTCAAGAGATTTGAAAAGAATTTCTGATTTGCCTCCGCTTTATTAAAAGTAACTGAGCCATTGATCAGCGGCAGAGGAGCAATACCAGTTGTAGATAAAGTCTATGAACACATACTCAGCATGCCCTGGATAACCAAAAACAGTCAACAAGTGCAAGGAAGGAAGCTGAAATGATGATTCAGAGCAGTGGTTCTCAACCTGGGGTACATACACTCTCAGGTGTCTGGAGAGGTGGTCTTGGGGGTACAACTCCTCATCTAGATATTTGCCTAGTTTAACAATAGGCTACATAAAAGCACTAGCAAAGTCAGTACAAACTAAACTTTCATACAATGACTTGTTGTTTATGTTGCTCTATATGCTCAAATGCAAGTATAATATTTACATTCCAATTTATTTATTTTATAATTGTATGGTAAGAATGAGAAAGCAAACCACTTTTAAGACAAATCATACTTCTGAAAGGGAAACTGATGGAAAGGTACAGTTTTATACACACAAATGCAAACATCATATATGCTTTTAAACAAGAGATGTTATTCCTTCCACTTCTTCCTGAAGTTTTCAGCCAATTTCATACTACTCTGCCAGAAGGCTGGCCATATAATATTGGCAACTCCTTGCGTTCAGGTGAGGCTATTTCTCATCCACTGGTTTATATAAACCTTCATCCTCCCAACTAAATATGTTTCAGTGCTTATCAAAGGTTTGAAGGCAGAATAATTTCCTAACAGACCAGTAATGTCGAACTGCTTTCCTTCCATCACTACCAGAAAGCTGCATAGAAAGCAGGCAGAGAGATCTCAAAATACTCAAATAGATTCTTTAGAATTGACTTAAAAATCAGCACTATGTTTTTAACCAGTAACAGTGAAAACCACTACATACTCAATATTAAAGAATCAGCCAATTAAACTGCTGATTTTTAAAAAGCAGCAGATGTCTAGACCAAAGACAAGGTTTGAAAACAAGAGGCTACTCCATCCTCAAGTAGAGCATCTTCATACATATCATGCTGTTTCATTTTGGAAAGCTTATCAGGTGATTCTCACAGGTGTCACTCAATGTGAATAGGAGGCTGAATTAACATTGCCACGTGCAATCAAGTGACTGCAGACTATTTTACAATTCTATTGTCTGAACACATTAATATGAATAATAGATATCAAAGTTCCTAACAAACCTGACCAAAGAACTAAAGTTTAATGGATATCACAGTGATACGGACAGCCTCTCAAACTTGCTAGGATAGGAATTTGATCCCTAACCCAGGTTACCTACAAAAACCGCACACTTAGATACTGTGCTGGTTTTCTGCGATCACAGAAGCTCTGTCTTTAGAAGTGATGTCACACAGCCAGTCAGAGTGAGTATCTGCTTCAAGAGTAGTAAGTACCCACAAAACATGATTTGGGAAATGCTTCTGGAAGAAATAAACTAATCCTCCACTTGAAGTCTCAAATGTGTCAATTAGCCAACAAGGAGTAACTGACCTAATTCAGTTGTTTATGACACATATAGCAAGCCCAGTAATAGTTTGCTCACAAGGCTTTTAGAAGTTGCACACGTCAGTTAAAACTCAAACATGGCTGGAACAGAGAAAATGCAAGATGATCACATGGCACTTCAAAGGAGGGACTCTGTGAAACAGCAACTTTTGGGCTGTGGTGTACCCCAGCATTTTCTCTAAACCACCTCATGGTCCTCTGAAGTATATGCCTGTCAGTACGACTATTTTGCAGTATATGCCTATAGGTCAGCAGGAAACTGGATTCCTTTTATTCCTAAGAGAATGGGAGTGGGTCAAGTGCATAGCACAATTCTTAAGAGCCAGCAAGAGGAGAGAAGAAAATAATTGGTACATATAAAGATGTTTCTACTGCTTTTGGGGAGGAACAAAAGTGTAAGCTGTCCTGTGGAATCTATAGCCAAAAGACAAACAACAGCACTAGTGTTCCTAATTATGACTGCTTAACACAAAACACAGTAAACCTTTCATGGCTTAGCACATAAGGCAAGCCAGCAAATGCACTTATCCAACATGTTCTTACTCTAGCCTAATGTTCCACGTAGTTTTGTTTATGTATGCATATGTTCAAGAAACAGGCAAAGGTTAAACACACCAAGTCTTGATTTGATTCAACCCACACCACTGAGGAAAGAAAACAAGCATTACTGGCATCAGCTCAGTTAAGCCAAACAGAAAAATATTTTCTAGATGGTCATCTTTAATCTTTTATTCAAGCTTAATGGGTATATTACCTAAGTGAGCAGGAAATTTAGCCATTGGTGCATAACAACATAGTTGGGTTGACTCACCACCAGGCTTCTCCCTGTTTGAGGGGAAAAAACCTGTGGAGGTCATTTTTTATTTTTCTCTTCCTCTGCATTTAATTTTGGATTGTACCATAACCCCCATACTAGCTCCTCCTTCCCTCCCCTTGCCCACTTCCTGCTAGGGAGTAATCACTCTGAAGAATGAACTTCCCTCTTACACATTCAGAAGGATAACTGCTCCCCTCGAGCTAAGATACCTACTCATTAAGTGCAGCAATCAAAATGTTTCTTCAGGAGCAGCAGAGCCTAATATCCTGTGTAACTACATCAGGAGATCTCTCCTAACAGCAGCTGGGGTGGTGCAGGTCCAATATATGACACCAGATGCTTAATTCCTTACCTGCTTTCAACAGCACCTTCCTTCCCAAGTGACCACGGCAACATAAGTGGCCTTACTCCTGTGCAGTGCTTCTTTGTGTTTAAAATTAGTGCCAATACTTCCTCTGCTGACTCTGCTCCCCCCCAGCTGGGCAGTGGGGCCAGTAAAAAAGGTGCCAGTACTCTGTACCCCTGCATATCATCACAAAAAAAGTACTGCTCCTATGAATAACTGCTCACTACAGTTAGGTGTTCACCAGAAATGCTGCAGCCGCAGCGCTATAGCATTTCGGTATGGACATTAAAGAGAACAATGAGAGAACATCTCCCATTGCTGTAGTTAATCCACCTCCCTGAGAGTGCTCTAATTCTTCTGTCAACCTAGCACTGTCTGTCTACTCCAGAGGTTAGGGAGGCTTAACCACATTGTGCAGAGGTCAATCTAACTTTTTAGTGTAGAATGAGAGCTTCTACACAGTAACCTAGTGGCTTTCCAACTTTTCTCCTCAGGACCCTGTTGAAAAAAATCATTTGTCTGTGACCCAACAACTACATTCCTGACCAATGTATCAGTCTTTTGGCAGAAGCAGCAAGGAGTGATATGATGCAGTCTGGGGTCCTGATCAGTGGTTTAAAAACCACTGTCCATATGTCTGTATAACTTAGTCTCTTCAGGGGTGTGTGAAGCACTTCTCCCACCAACATAGATACCACTGCTCACTGAGGTGGAGTAGTTGTGCCAATGGGAGATCTCTCCCCTGTCAGCATAACTGCTCCACCTCAGCAAGCAGCAAGTAGTTGGTACAGAGCCTCTACATTTATCAGTGCTATACCTGCATTGATGTGACTGTAGCAATATAGTGCTTTTAGCGTAGACAAGCTCCTAGCCTATGGGAAATCCACGCTTCACAACTGGCAGCACCTGTACATCTGCAGAACCTAAATCTTTACTGCATTTTAGAGTATGGGTCTGTCATCGTCAATACCAAATCTTAGGGTCATGGGCAGTTTGTGAAATGGAGGTGTATGCGGAGTCACAATGGTTCTTGAGCCTCTCTTTGTATTTAATTGGACCCAGTCATTTTGTGGTAGGCTGACAGGCAAGATATGCTGCATTAACGACTGCTGACCCAACTGCACGTGGAATGGCCAATATGTGTAACAAAAGTAAATAAATCAGTGCTTCCCAGCCTGTGGCCCAGGGGCCGAAAGTGGCCCATGAGGGCTTTCAAAGTGGCCCACGGCTGCCCTCCTGCTGGCTACAAAGGGAGCCACTGCCTAAGAACCCAGGTGCAGAGCATTTCCATGAGGCTAAAAGGCCAGTGCAGGCTCCTTGCAGCAGCCAAGGGGATAGGAGATCAGTGCCCCCCTGGTAGCAGAGAGCATGGTAAAGTACTCAGCGTAGATCAGTAGGTGCTGGCGTCCTTGGTGGAGCCAGAGGGATGGAAACACTGATCTTCTGTCCCCCTGGCTATATAAGGGAGCCACTGCCTAGGGCAGGGGTCTGCAGCCTGCGGCTCTGGAGCTGCATGCAGTTCTTTTGCTGCCTCTGGTGGCTCCAGGCTCCGGGTTCACTCCTGCCAAGGAGGGGGACCCTGTGGGTGGCCTCTTCCTGGCTCCAGGGCTCTCTCCCACTTCCTGTAACCAGGGGACTTGGGGTGGGGGAAGGAAGAGGGAGGCTGCTGCTGTTTCCAGGCTACCTCCCTGCCACAGGACCTAACATCAGGCACCTTGACCCAGCTCCCCACCACCAGGCAACCCATTGCAGCTCTCAAAACATTTGGTCATTGAAGGAATTTTAAAAAATGGCTGCTCTCATCTTTTGGGTTGTCAACCCCTGATGTGGTCCATCCTCTCCGAGTGTGCTAGCCATATCTGGGTCTCAGTAGAAAGATCTGTGTTCTTAGCTCTCGCTCACAAGCATCAAGAAGCTTCAAAGACTGTTATGTCCTTGGCTTCATAGTCCCATGAAGTCAAATTATCAGCTTTAAACTCTGAAATGTTCACTCCTGATTTTTAGTTTTGAAAAAATTAAATGGGCAACCCTATCTGTCTGTCAGTCAGCAGGAAGTGGGGCCTCTAGCAGCAAGAGAGATCTGGGAGATGGTGCTTTGGAAATAATCTCATTAACAGTAGGCTACGAAAATCCAAACATGCATTTAGCCTTTTTCCAGAGTCCTCAACATTCTTGTCCTATCATGTTTTTACACTTCCCTGTTTTCAAGTAACAGTGACACAGTCACTTCAGCCAACAAGAAAAAGAATTCAGATATTTGATTCTGAATCGTACAAAGGTATCGTATCTAGGACCTAAGAGGAACAGTGAAGCACAGGATCATCTTCAATTAATAGATGTGTGTAGCTGTAAACGCAGAGGGCCAGCACTAGTCTGCAGGCTTGGCAGGAGTGATCTCTGCCAACTAATTAAGCATGGTACATTTCAAACTAATCTTCCTCTGTTTATACAGCATATTACCTGTCTGTCACACCAAGCAATTCATTTATTCATGGAATAATCAAAGTACATCTGTTTTGTCTCTTCATTTCTATATTAATCAGTAAAAAATATTATAGGTCTGGAATGGATCTCTCTGTACAGAGTCAGAGACTTTTTGTACATAGAGCAGGATGGAGAATTGTTGCAGAGCAAGTTATTCTAAGGCAGGGGGTAGGTGGGTGTAGAAAATGAGAGTCCTGCTGCTGTTTCTGAGATACTGATATGTTTGCTTTGGTACAAGAGCATTATAACTTGGTGAAGGAAAGCTGCCTTGGGTGGCTCCTTGGCAAAGATGAACTAGGAGAAATTCCATAGTTGCTTTAAAGAAGAAATCTGTTATGTAATTTTATTACCAATTTCATTTCTTATAACTGACTTTTTTTTTGCAGGCAGAAGAATTCACAACCCTGTGTGATTACAGTTCCCTAGCTTCCTGGAAATTATTCTGTATATGGCATGTTAACTGCAGTAGTAAAATTGTACCTTGATGGCATTCAAATTATTGCAGTAAATTACTGTAAAAGGTTAAATTCTCTAGATATGTTTAGACTATTTTCAACTATCAGATTGCCAAAGTACTCTGGTTTTTCTGACTTGCAGATTTTTGTGAGGAAAAAGGTTATTATAAAAGTAAACTAGTGTTGGAAATACTGGCTTCTCTGCACCATCATTGTATTGAACACTGCTTGGAAAGTGAATTTATAAAATGGCTTCTACAAAAGCTGCAGACAAGTAGTTGAAGAGAATTCCAAACCTGTGTAATTATGTCCCTGAGGATGCAACCTCTGTACTTTATTGCAAGTCTTGCAATTCTCTCTCTCCCCAAAGAAAATGGTCTTTAAGAGGTACCTTTTTTTAAACGGAAAGCCTAAATACCGGAAAGCAATTCAAGAAGAACTTCAAATATATTTACACCTTAAAATCCCATGATTTTTAAATCAGCCCTAAGGTTTTGGGGGCTTTTTGGTAACCTGATTCATGATGATTGGACATTTTGAGGTTGATAATGTTCAAAGCATTGTGCCATTCAATGAGGTATATCAGTTTTAATATTAAATATTGAAGCTTCCCACTGTTAGGTGTTCAAGCTGCTGTTGTTACCACTTCATAAATGAAGACCTGACCAAACTCCCCATTGGAGTTAATGTGTCTATTTCCCCTCCTTTACTTTTAATTGGAGAGGGGTTGGACCTTTCAGCTTTTCTTTTGCTTTGTATCCCCACTTCTCCCATACCCTTCCTGCTTTCACTACCAAAATGTTATCCTCATTCCAGAAGCACATTAATACCCGAGTCCTCGTGTGAAGCTTCGGCACTGACATGTCCCAGTAAGTAACCCCTGGGTCAGACCTGTCTATTTGATAGTTATGTGACTCAGCTTATTATATATATTTTTGGTAAATTTCTCACAGCTGTTTTTAAAAGTAGCTATAGTTGTAGGTGGCAGCTTCAGTATCAAAGAACCCCACCCTGTAGCAGCTGCCACAATGGAGACACTGAAACTGAGCGTCAGGCAGGAATTCGGACCATTCTTGACCATTGTGCAATGTGACGAGTGAGAGGCACTGTGAGCCGAGGAGTTAGCAGGTCAGGAGGTTTCCAGGCTAAAAGTGTCCTTTGCTTAGCAACGTCAGCTGTCTCACCATGTTCGCACCAGTCTCCCTCATGGAGTAGTGTCATCAGAGCAGCAGATTTATGGGGGACATGAGATTGCTGAAATGGAGCTATAAAACTTTAAATACGCTAATTTAAAAAGTAAACTGAACTTATTTCTGCTCTTATTGGTATCTGTGTAATGCACTGAAAGCTGTGTGGTATCAATTAGGGGAAAAATTGTCCCACTTTTTAAAAAGATGGTACCCATTGACAACATACAGAAGCAATACTTTGAGCCATGGTATTAAGAGAGCATGCACTGATCATGAATTAAGTTGAACTAGCTTTTTCCCCCCTTAGATTCCAAGGTCAGAAGGGACCATTCTGATCTTACCTCCTGTGTAATTCAGGCTATAGAAATCCCCCCAGATAATTCCTGGCACATGTCTCTTTAGGTAAACATCTAATCTAGATTTTAAAATGGTCACTGATGGAGAATCCACTATAACACTTGATCAGTTGTTCCATTGATTACTCATTCTCACTACCATAAATTTATTCCTTATCTCAGTCTTAATTCTTAAGCCTCACTGGTACAGTATTATCATATTGGGGGTTTACACAGGTGTGCCAAGACAATCCAATTACACTGGTGCAAATAGCTCTCTACACATGAGGCCTTAAAATGCATGGGAGGTCATTTAATGTGTGCCATTAGGTGTTTGGGGAAAAAAATGACATAACCATGAAGTAAATGTGATCTCAGACTTTAGGGTGTGAATGCATTAATCACTTTCTATACATGTCTGTGGTATGTTGAGGAATTCTTGGCACGCCCAAGGTGTGTGCGTTCCATCATCAACACACACCCAGGGCTCTGTTGCTGCTTGTCTATACCATAACTCCATTCAAATCCTTTTTAAACACAGTTCATATTGCAAATGAAATTTATCTCACTTAACTTCATATAGCCTATTAGTACATAATTCACAATTAAAAAGTAATGAACACACTCTCACTTACCTAAATCAATTAAACACATTATAACTGGTATGTGTAGGGGAGGGAATATGTGCGAGTTAGATATTAAAAGCCTTGTGTCATTTGGGTGTTGTATGTGCATACTTACTGTTTCCAAAGCAAAACCTATCAAATTCCCTCATTCAGCTGTTTCATAAGTAATTGAAAGAGAACCACTGAAACACTCAAACAGAAAAAAATCAGTATCTTGAGATTGCTATTGCAAACAGTCAATAGTGAAATTCACTGTAATACAAATCTGAAAGAGAATCCTCGGTTTCTTGGTTTTATATTAGATAGTGTGAGATATTGAAACTTTTGGGTGAATTAGTTTGGTGGCGGTGGTGGTGGTGGTGGGGAAGGGAGAAGGAGTGCAAGAGGAAGGGTAGGTTTTTATAAAAGGGTTTCCAAAGAGTTACTGAAACTTAATTCTGTTCCTGTGTTTTTGCATATTTTTGTAGGGCTGCTTACTATTTCCAAATACTCACTCTCCTTCCTGAAAACAAAAGGTGTCCAACCTGTATAATTTTGAAAACCTTTTATTCTCTGCTAGCTGCTGCTGCTGCTGCTAGTTACGTCAAATCACTGATGTTCTGGAACAGGGGCTGTGAGAGTCTTAGAAGGAAATGAAACTGAAATATATTTCTCCAGAAAAAGCAACTTAATCTTTTAATAGAAAGGTGCTTCACTTTAATTAAAAAAATAATAATAAAAACAAAAAAAAACCCAAAAAACCACCACCACTCTTTGTACTGGAGGAATTGTTTTTGGACTTTGACAACCGCTCATCTTAGTAGCATTAAAAACAAAAGTTCCTGGTGTGCCCTTTTTTGGACATTTAGAAAGGCATTTCAGATTTTTTTAGTTTCCATGTGCAATTACCTAGAGAATTGACTGCTTATAATTTTCAGGAGAGTAACACCTTCATGTCTTCTAAAATTATACCTTCATGATAGCACCCACTAGTAATTATTCTGAGTCATCAACTAGTGCTCATTACTGCTCCATAGTAGCATTTGTAATTAAAATAATGTGCCCTGTTCCGGTAGAGATCTAGTTAAGAAGCTGAAAATGTGTCTTTACTCATATGACTTGGACTGCATTATTATTGTTCTAATATGGCATATCTATCTATTTAATCCTTTAGGTACCTCCCAAGTATTAAAAATAGAAATAATTGCATTCTCCTTCTTCTTTACCAGCCTGTAGGAGGTACAACTTGATTAGTGTACTGTCTTGTTTGAAGAAATTACTGGCAGAAAATTAAGTCAATCAAATAAAAGGAATTTTCTGTTTAGTTCATAAAATGATTAGGTCCTGCTTCAGTGAAAAATGGACCTTGCATTCATAGTGTTTTTTTAGATGTAGGATGGGACCACTATGCTTTTTGACTTTCTGCATAATGAAATTTCACCAAGCAATTCTTGTATCAAATTGTAACTTCTGGTTAAGCTAAAGCTTGCCTATTAGAAAGGCAACCAACATTGATTTGAATGATTTTGAGTGATGGAGAATCTACCCCATCCAACTTGAAGGGTGCTCTTGTTGTTTAAAAATGTGCGTTTTTTTCAGTCTGTCTAGCTTCATCTTTCAGCCACTGGATCTTGTTGCACTGTTGTTTGCTAGATTAAAGCAGCTTCTGCCAGAAGTCTCTCCATGTAGCTACGGACAGTAGCATATTGATCTTTTCTTGAGATAACATATAGCAGGCGTGGCCAAACTTATGGCACTCGAGCCACACAAGCAGATTATTAAACCTTCAAGAGCCACACTGAGGCATATAGCCATATACTTTTACCTACTCCAAAAATTACTGAGTTTAAAATTCATTGCATACTTTAATTTTATCATTAAAAGGGCAAATATTGACCCTACTAATGTCAGATTCTAATAATTACATAAGATTATGATGAAAACTAGGCCTATACAGTAAACAATCTATTTTCTTCTTCGTATTTTTCTTATTATTCAATGTCTTGCTTAGAAGGGCTTGTAAGACATGATTTTATTTTAATGAGTAAACCACATTAGGGCCTATGAAAAAATCTTAACATGCTGCACTTCTCCCCACCATCCCTGACCCCCTCCCTAACCCCCAGACCCTGATGCTGGCTCCCCCAGGGCCTCCTTACCTGGCCACTCTGGCAGCAAGGCACAGGCTGGGGCTTCCACCCTGAGCATGCTCAAAGCATGAAATTTAAAACTAGGCTGGGGCAGCTTTTCTCTTTCTGACCTGTGTATAAACTGAGTGCCCTTTTTAAAGGTGATTTTCAGGCACAAAAAAACTCAGCTTATACACGAGTATATGTGGTAATCTTTACATTAAGTGAAAAGAAAGCCTGGCAGATGTTTGCACTTGGGAAATCAATTTAAATCCATTTGAGAAATTGATTTGCTGACATTCTTCCGTGAGACACACCTTTTCATTCAAGAGCTGCATGTGGCTCCCGAGCCTCAGTTTGGCCATGCCTGACATATAGATTGAGTTTCCTTAGTCTCTCAGTGGAGGTAGGTTTTCCAGACCTCAGATCACTCTTGTAGCTCTTTTCTAAACTGTTTTTAGTTTGTCGTCATTATATTTGAAGGTGACATAGAAACTGGACACACCATTCTAGTAACGGTCTCACCAGTGCTCCTAGCTTCTACTGGGTAGGTATGCTTGTTTATAAGTCCAAGGATTGGATTTGCTCTCTTATCCACTGTATTGCTCTAGAACCAGATGTTCAATTGGCTGTTTGCCAGGGTCCTGAAGTCCTTTAAAGTTGCTGCTTTCCAGTTCAGTGACCCATTCTACAAGTGTGAGCTGTGCTCTTGACTCCTAGCTGTCTATACCTTTCTGTGTAGTTACAGTTAATGTTGTTGCCCCCTTTTGACTTGCATGCCTAGTCAAAATTAAGGCTCTGAAGATGTTCCAGAGGGCAGCAGAAACTGATACAGTCTGCTATTTTATTTAATGCAAAGTTCTGTTTGTCCAGAATCTGAAGAACAGAAGAAGCAGTTTCTTGATTTACAACCCCAATCCTTTTTAGCTAAGAGATCCAAAAGCACGCTTTTAACCATTTTCCAGGATACCTTTCTGCTGCCAGGCTGCTGCTTGGCTCCCTTCTTGCTCCTCCATGTCTGCCAGTTGAATGAGGGATAGGGCAACGGGCAGACAGACACATGCTGCTGCTTATTATCTTAATCGAACAGTTATATGAATTGAAGTGTGCATTGGAACTCCATCTCAGAGGTTTGTGATTCATGCAGTTCTTGGAACTTCTCAGCATAACACATAGACATTCATTAGTGGCAGCGCTTTTTTTGGTGATTGGTATGCAGGGGTATGGGGTACTTGAACCTTTGCTGCTGCCCAGCTGGAGTGTGCAGGGGGGCGGGGGCGGCAGGGAAAAGGAGGGTATGGGTACCTTTATAATATTAATAATAAAAAAAAAAAAGCACTGTTTATTAGTAACATGTTGGTGCCTTGTGTTGTGTTGTGTTGCTCCTAAGCAACTGTTGCTATTATAGGGACCATTGACCATTTACACAATGGTAGCTCTTAAAAGAGCAGTTCTTGCTGCAATTTAGTACCCACTACGTACTGTGCTAGTGAGACCAATTTACAGTGATCATTGTCAAACACACCTAATTTTAGTCATACGCAGATTCTACTAGCACTGATTTTATCTATTGTTTGAGATCAATCATAAAGATGTTGGTTGAAATCCTGGATTTGCTGATGTTAATCAGCACTCTGCCCTGATTTTAGTGGAGCCATGATTTCACTTGTTGTATAGCACTGGGCCAAGAACAGATGCATGCAGGGCTCCATTATGACACCTTAACTTGATGGTGATTCACCATTTATAGTTATTTTTTTGAGATTAATAAATGATGTGCTTTAAATCATGTAATGTGCCATATTCATTTCTATAATACTATTTTTAAATTTTTATGTCATGGGAAATTAAGTAAAATGTTGGTGCTAAAGAACATTGTCAACACAGTTACCTTTGTGAACCGAACTTGTAATCCCTGTCACACATGAGAATGTTGGAAAACACCTGTTTCCGATAAAGCCACATTGACTGGTATTATGTGCCATGGATTTTTCCTGGATCAGTTTTTTCACACTTTTGGGAGCCAAAACTGACCTGTAGGAAACCAGAACAGAAACCACAATGCCAGTCTGTGTGCATAACACTTAATTGTACCAGTTGAAGCTCTTCAGGATGTATGGTTTCATGTAGGTATTGCAATATCAAAATCTAGATATAATGAATAAAGAGATCACTAGGACCAGGTCTCTGTCAAAAAGAGTGTCGTGCTGCTGTTGCTGTTTGCATATTCATTTGTTTTGTAGTCTAAAGGAATCTGATGTCCTTAATTAAAATTAGATGTCCTTAATATTGAGAGATATTTATAAAGTTCTTTGAAGTTGTTTCCCTTTTTGCTATCAGCTTCACTTCAGTCTTGCTAGATGTTTTTTATCTACATGCTGTCTTCAGCCAGTCATTGAAAATGAGTGGTGTTATTTATATTGGTAAGTAATATTTTGTTCTCAGAGATCAATGTAGCTATTCAGTGTCTTGCTTTTCTTCCATTACTGTTCATGATTCATACTGTTTAACTGGGACAAAGAAGAGGGGGCTTTGAACTGAAAAACTGAACAGGCCCCTGATGCTTTTTAAAAAATCTTGTACCAGATCTGACTGTCAAACAGCAATAATTAAATCTTCTTCTTCTTCTCATGTCTTTCCACTGCAGTCATATTTTTTTCCCCAGGGTTGAGCACATCATATGGCCTGGTCTGTAGTCCTGGCAAGGTTTTCTGTGGTCCTCGTTTCCTCCAGAAACGGGCAGACCAAGAGGCATTCTGTGGCTTTGTGCTTCACCACAGTTACAGGGCTATTCCATCCCAAACACCTACATCGGTATATTGATATTTGCTGGCCAACTCTTGTTCACAGGGGATTTAAACACCTCAAGCTTGACCACATCCTTGTCTGGACCTGCAGTGACCCATTTTGGCAGCATATTTTGACATTTGTTGTCAAGTATTTTAAGCCAGATTTCCAGTCGTACAGCTGTCAGTGAGTTTTTTAAGTGGTTCTATTAATGCTAGGTAGCTTTCCTTCTTTTTAAGGCAGCTAACTGCTGCAGTGTGGACATGTAGCAGATGTCTGGTATCTTCAGTCTGCCGTAATCATCCCATTTTGCTTGTGACCGCTCTCCTGATATCTGGTGGAGAAATTCCAGCAAGCACATAAGGGCTGTTTACTTTTGTTGGTTTTAGGCATCCTGTGATGTAGCAGCAGCTGTCAATCAGCACAGGGTCCAGCTTTGAGTGAGCTGATCTTTTCCACACTGGAAATTAATAATTACAAGGAACTCCCAAAATATTTTAGCCCTATAAAGCACCTCTTTCTTTCCTGTTCAACCACATCCAGACTATCCTAGTTGAAGTGTTTGGCAGTCTGCTCTCTTACCTATGGATTAAAGAAGCCTGAAGGAGAGGCCAGAGCTCTCACCACATCAGCTGAGGAGGGGAAGCTGTGAGGTAGCACTGCCCCCCCCCCCAGTTTCAGAGGAAGGAAGCTGCTTTCCCTTTCCCTAATCTGTTTTCAGCCAACAAAATTAATTTGAGAGTTGGTTTGCATTCTGCAGCAGGATTTTATTGCATCATTTTTTTCACTCTAGTCTAATCCCTCTACAGTTCCTTAAAGAAGCAATAATTATTCATGTTGCATTTTTAAACAGGCAGTGCCACATCTTTCTTTGTTTTAAATTTAGTGAGGGTGATTGCAATACCATCTCCCTCTTTTCGACCTTCCTAAACTACTCCAGCTATAATTCAGACCTAAACCGCTCAGTCCAATTGTATCACAGTTTTCTTAAGGTAAAAGTTGTTGTGGCTATTGTGTGAAAGAGCCTGCTATCTCAATTTACCTCCCATTCTTTTAAAGAGAGAAAATAGTCTTAGAGCAGAGCAGGGGACAACAATTATGTGATTACTTACCAAGTACAAGCAGTTAGTAGGAGAGACCACATATATAAAAAAAAGAAGTTTCCAAGTTAATTAAATGGTCTATGTTGCCAAGCAAAATCACTTTCAGTGTTGACACCTGATTTTCAAAGACTGTTGCAGGAAAGAGAGTTTTATAAACAAGAAATATTTTTCACCAAAAGCAAATTCAGCTTTAGGGGACTGGGAGTATTAATATGTTGTTCTTCATGGTCAAAAAAACAATTAACATTTTTAGTGAGATGAATTCCCTCCAGCTTCTCAGAGCACACTGTTATGGTTGATGGCTAACGTCTGTTTATATTTGTATCTTACATAATAAAAACAACAAGGAGTTGTGTGGCACTTTAAGACTAACAGATTTATTTTTTGCATGAGCTTTCGTGGGAGAAGATCCCACTTTCTCAGATGCTTCGAAGATGGGTGAACTTACAGAAAGGAATGAAACTAAATGCAAAGGGCTGTAAAACATAGGATCAGGTCATACAGTAACAGCAAATCAGAGCAGTTTTGAGGTTCAAACCATGGGAAGCCTGAAGTCAAATTACCCTTTGTAATGGGAAAAGAACCCATAGTCTCGATTCAGTCCTGCTTTCACAGAATTTAGCTTGCATATTAATTCGAGTTCAGCTGTTTCTCTTTGAAGTCTTGATGTCCCAGCTACATCTCTAACAACAGTCGTTAACAAATCAGTCATCGAGTGATTAGGAAGATGGAAGTGGACACTAACAATTCTGTATTTCATAATCACAGCAACATATACAAGCATTTGCTGTGAAGCATACAGATGAGCAGCCCAACTAAATGTCCAAGGCTAGGGGTGAGTAACACCTGTTGCCTGTGTGTGCAGCCTTAGTTATAGCACTTGATTGTGCTGGTTTGAGTTTTTTCACTTAAAAGTTGAGACAGGTTCTTCATTCCTCAGGATAATTCATTGTTCTTATAAAGTACTATGAAATGAGATAGAGGTGCTAAATGGTGGTGGTTTTTGAACATCTAGAGATGCCTAGCTTCTGGATGGTGGTTACCAACCATTGTTCATGCTATTATTCTGCAAAAACTTTAAAACCTGAAATTATACAAGAAGAATTCAGACCAGCTGGATCTCTAATCCTGTTATAAACTTGTGACAGGTGCTTATTAACAGTGATATGCAACTGCTTAGGTGAAGTAAGAATCAAAAACACATTTCCACCCAAATCTTTCCATAAATGTTGCTGATGTGTGCAAGTGGTCAGAGAAGGGCCCTGCTTTTGGATCCTCAAAGGTAGGGAAACTATTGAAGGATCAGGTGTTCGACCTCTGAAAAGGAAAAGAAATACTGAAGTACCCTGTGATGGAGACTGAGGAAAGGTAATGCACTTGAATATACATTACCCTAGGGGTCTGCAAACTGTGTCTCCAGAGCGACATGCAACTCTTCGGCTGCTCCGTTGAGGCTCCAGGTTCCCCCTGCCATAAGGGGACTCTGTAGGTGGCCCATGCAAGGCTTTAGGCCAGTGTTTCCCAACCAGTGTGCCGTGGCACACAGGTGTGCTGTCAGGTCTGAGCAAATGTGCCACGATATTTTTTGAAAAACTACTCAAAGAGCTCTGGATTGGCTCATTGGCTCATAGAATCCTAGGGTTGGAAGGGACCTCATAGGTCATCTAGTCCAACGCCCTGCCAGAGGCAGGACCACTCCCACTAAACCATCCCAGTCATGGTTTTGTCCAGCCGGGCCTTAAACACCTCCAAAGATGGAGACTCCACCACCTCCCTTGGCAGCTCATTCCAACGCTTCACCACTCGCCTAGTAAAAAAGTTTTTTCTAATATCCAGCCTCGACTTCCCTAACTGCAACTTGAGACCATTGCTCCTTGTTCTGTCCTCTGTTACAGCCGAGAACAATCGAGCTCCATCTTCCTTAGAGCATCCCTTCAAGTAGCTGAAGGTTGCTATCAAATCCCCCCTCAATCTTCTCTTCTGCAGACTAAATAAGCCTAATGCTTCCAGTCTTTCCTCATAGGGCTTGTGCTCCAGCCCTTTAATCATTTTGGTCACCCTCCTCTGAACTCTCTCTAGCATGTCCCTGTCCTTTTTGTAGTGGGGAGCCCAAAACTGAACACAGTATTCTAGATGTGGCCTCACCAGTGCAGAATAGAGGGGAATGATCACATCCCTTGATCTGCTGGTAATACTTCTTTTGATGCAGCCCAGTATGCCATTGGCCTTTTTGGCAGCAAGAGCACACTGCTGACTCATATCTAGCATCCCATCCACCATGACCCCCAGGTCCTTTTCTACACTGCTGCTACTTAACTGAATGTTTCCCAGCCTGTAGCAGAGCATGGGGTTTTTCCGTCCCACATGCAGGATTTTACACTGGTCCTTACTGAACTTCATAAGATTTTTATTGGCCCACTGTTCCAATTTATCTAGGTCTCCCTGAATCCTGTCCTTGCCCTCCAATGTGTCTACTGGTCCCCCCAGCTTGGTGTCATCCACAAACTTACTGAGGGTGCAGTCTATTCCATCATCTAGATCATTGATGAAAATGTTGAACAGAACTGGCCCCAGGACCGACCCCTGGGGCACACCACTTGTGACTGGGTGCCAGCTAGACATGGAACCATTGATTCCTACACGCTGAAACCGTTGATCTAGCCAGTTTTCTATCCACCTTATAGTCCACCTATCCAACCCATACGTCCTTAATTTGCCAATAAAAATGCTGTGGGAAACTGTATCAAAAGCGTTGCTAAAATCCAGGAATATCACATCAACGGTTGTTCCTGCATCCAGAAAACCAGTCATCTGCTCATAGAAGGAAATGAGATTGGTCAGACATGATTTACCCTTGGTAAATCCCTGCTGACTGTTCCTGATCGCTTTATTTTCTTCTAAGTGTTTGAGGATGGATTCTTTAAGAATCTGCTCCATAATTTTTCCAGGGATTGAGGTGAGGCTGACTGGTCTATAATTCCCCGGATCCTCCTTTTTCCCTTTCTTGAAAATAGGCACTACATTTGCTTTTTTCCAATCCTCTGGCACCTCCCCTGTTCTCCATGAGTTTTGAAAGATAACAGCTGGCGGTGCTGCTATCTCATCGGCCAATTCCCTCAGCACCCTTGGATGCAGTTCGTCCGGCCCCATGGACTTGTACACATCCAGCTTCTTTAAGCAGTCCCTAACCTGAGCTTCTGTCACCAAGGGCCTCTCTTCTTCTCTCCAATCTGCCACACCCATTGTAGTGGGCTGGGAGCTGACCCTGCCTGTGAAAACCGAAGCAAAAAATGCATTGAGCACTTCAGCTTTTTCTTCATCCTCTGTCACGAGGATGCCTGCCCTAGTCAGCAAGGGGCCTACACCATCCCTGATCCTCTTCTTGTTATTAACATACTTGTAGAACCCCTTCTTGTTATCCTTTACATCCCTGGCTAGCCACAGCTCCATTTGTCCTTTGGCCTTTCTGATTTTATCCCTGCAGTCCCTAGCAATATCTTTATATGCCTCCGTGGTCATCTGACCAAGCTCCCACTTCCTGTAAGCATCCTTTTTATGTTTAAGGTCAGAGCAGAGTTCCCTGCTAAGCCATTCTGGCTGCCTCACATGTTTGTTCTTTCTCCTAATTGGAATGGGAACTTCCTGTGCCCTTAGCAGGGTTTCTTTAAAATATAACCAGCTTTCTTGGACTTTCCCCTTCAGATTAGCTTCCCAAGGGATCCTGCCCATCAGTTCCCTGAGGGACCCAAAATCTGCTTTTTTGAAGTCCAGGGTTTTTGTTTTGCTTCTTTCCTTCCTTCCTTTAATCAGCATCCCGAACTCAACCATGTCATGGTCACTACTGCCTAGCTTGCCATTTACCTCTACCTCCCTGATCAATTCTTCCCTGTTTGTGGGCAGCAGGTCGAGAGGTGCAAGGCCCCTAGTTGGTTCCTCCAGCATTTGTTCTAAAAGTTGTCCCCAACACACTCTAAAAACTTCCTGGATTGCCCATGCACTGCTGTATTGGCCTCCCAGCAGATGTCAGGGTAATTGAAGTCCCCCATGAGCACCAGGGCCTGTGATCTACAAACTTCCGCTAGTTGTCCATAGAACACCTCATCCACCTCCTGCTTCTGGTCTGGTGGTCTCTAGCAGACACCCACCACAACATCCCCCTTGTTGCTTTCCCCTCTCAATGTAACCCACAGACTTTCTACTGGCACGCTTCCACTTCCATAATGGAGCTCTGAGCAGTCATAGAGCTCTTTTACAGATAGTGCTACTCCTCCCCCTCTTCTTCCCTGCCTGTCTTTCCTGAACAGTTTATACCCATCCATGGCAGAGCACCAGTCATGCAGACTATCCCACCACATCTCCGTTATTCCTATGATGATATAGTTCGTTGTCTGCACTAGTACTTCTAACCCTTCCTGTTTATTTCCCAGGCTCCTCGCGTTAGTGTATAGGCACCTAAGATACCCGGTCACTTGCCCTACTTTGTCAGTTTGGTTTTCAATTCTATTACATATACCTCCTTGCATTTTTTCTGGGAGTCCTCCCCCCCCCCACTCTCCTCATGTGTTGACGCTTCAGTGGAACATTTAAGACAATTATTTGATCCTCCCCCCCATGTTCCAACTACCTTCTCTTTTATTCCTAGTACTACAGTCCCAACACCCCCCAAGTTCCATCCCTTCCCCCAGATCTCCCACATTGCCACTTACCTGTGGGCTTTGGTCTCCTTCCCCCGTTGAACCTAGTTTAAAGTCCTCCTCACTAGTTCAGCCAGTCTGTGCCCAAATACACTCTTCCCCTTCCTGGACAGGTGAAGGCCATCTCTGCCTATCAATCCTCTGTCCTGAAACAGAACTCCATGGTCAAGGAAGCCGAATCCCTCCTGACCACACCATCTTCTCAGCCAGGCATTCACCTCTAGGATGCACCTGTCTCTCCTCAGGCCTCTAGCCTTGACTGGAAGGATTGATGAGAACACCACCTGTGCTCCAAACTCCTTCACCCTTGCTCCCAGAGCCC
The DNA here is from genome assembly GCA_007922195.1 of Podocnemis expansa. NCBI lineage: Eukaryota > Metazoa > Chordata > Testudines > Podocnemididae > Podocnemis > Podocnemis expansa. The sequence goes on along the minus strand of ML682013.1, from coordinate 8,325,423 downwards.
TGAAGTCATGAATATTCATGAGTTCATTTGGAAATTATATTGTTCTGTGCCTCAAATTAATTACAGGTAGCAAGGTGTGCCATGGCAGAGATGTTGGAGCCTAGAGCAGTGGTTCCCTACCACCACCAGGGGAGCCTGTGGGGAACCGACTCTTGGTTCTGGGCACCCCCTGACAGGCACCCTGCTCCCCCCACCAGGAGGCTACACCCATTGTGGCTCTCAAAACATTTGATCATTGAAGGAATTTTTAAAAATGGCTCCTGTCTTTCGGGTTACCAACCCTTGCATTATCCAAACTTCTAGAGCAGTGGTTCTCAACCTTTTGCAGGTGGCGACATGCTTGGTGATGTGTGTGACCTACAGGACACATCAACCCACTCTCCCCGGGCTGAATCCAGCCCTTGCCCCAACTCTCCACATATACTTACTTCTATGTGAGGGCACAGTAATGAGTCCCCACACATGGTTGAGAATTGCTGCACTAGAGACTTAGCTAGTGGCATCCCTGGGGCTGAGTACAGGGGGGCACATGCCCTGAGTCCAAGCACCAGTGCCCTGCGGCGGCAGCGGCAGCCTGATTCAGTCCCGTCCTTGCTGGGGAGCCGGGGCTGGGCTGCTCACGGTGGCAGCTGCCTTACCCGTCTCCATCCCTGGCTGGGGATCTGGAGCCAGGCTGTCAGTGGCAGGATCCGAGACTGGGCCCTGCCTGGGGCCCTGGGACTGGATTGGGCCTGGGTGCTAGATCAAGCCCAGGTGGGTGGGCCCTGGGTCTTTTTCCAGGGCAGTGTCGCTCCTGGGGTCACTTAGTGAAACAGGACAAGACTTTTTAAAAGTGACTTCCTAAGGGCCTGATTTTCAGAAAATACTGAATATCCAGCCTCTGGAACTCTTCTGTGTGAGACTGCACTATGTGCTCATAGATGTAACATGTCTTTCTTTCCATAAGGCCACTTACATGTGCACTAAAGGAATGCAGAGTTCTCTCTTGGTATAGAGATTCTTATACAGCCTCTGTCACCACAATAGCTGAGTTCTGCATTGTGTTTTTACAATGAGAATGTAGGGTAGGGAATTTTTTTCAGCGCCCATTTAGAGATGTGGAAATGAAGTGCAAAGAGACTAAACTTCTCCTAGGTCACACAGAGAACCTGTTATGGAGCTGGTAACAGAACACAGATCTCCAGAACACACACTCGGTGCCTTAGTGACACTACTAAACTTCATCTTGCTATGGGGCTTGTGGGGGCAGAGTAAAAGGACAGTGAGAGCATGTATGATGAGACAGAAGAAAAGGGAAAAGCAAGAAGAAAAGTCAGGAGGAGATGCCATTGTGCTTGGCACTGTACAAACACCACAAGAAAGATAGTTCCTGCCCTAAAGAGGTTAGAATCTGTATACTCTGGGGATTGCCCCAAGACCTACCATTTCCCTGCTAAGTCTGATGTCATAACTTTCCATAAACAAACTTCTTTCTCTTGGTAACTCTCACCTTTACTCCCCCTGTTTTTATTACTTTAATCTCATGTTCATGCCTGCCTTCTGCTCTCTGCCATGACTTTGCCAGGAGAGACCCCCAACAAGGTACCAAATATTCAAGTACCCTCCCACCCTGCTCTAAAGGCTATCTGTTATGCTTCCCTGATCCTTCCACATTTGAAATTTCCTTCTGTATGCTGCTGAATCTGGACAGCTTGTCTTTGCATGCACTTTGCTAGGCAATGAGAACTCTGTGTAAACAAGGAAGCAAAATCTGACTTCCCAAGGGTGTGCTTTGACCAAAGGTCAGCCCTGTTTCTTCAAGAGGTACATGAGCTGTTATTTTAATTGCTTTTTAAGAGTTTTTGGAATATCTAAGGCAATGTAACTGGCTGAATTTCTGGCTGATAGTTGAATATACTGGTTTTTTATGAAGCATGGTAGCAATTGACAAGTTTGTTTTAAACACATTTAAACTCTGATTTTATAAAAAGTCTCTTCGTTAACTTTCTTACCTTTTTGGAGGTTGTGTGTGAAGAGTTGGTGTTGACAAATAGGTGTGGCTTTTTAATTTCATGTGAAGTAACAAAATGCTTCTCTTTCTTCCTGGTGAAATTGTGTGTGTGTATATGTCCATTCTCTGCCTCCATAAGACACTTCCACCGGAGAGAGACAGTTAGTAGCCCCCGAGAAATGTATTAATGGCCCTGCATGCTCAGCTCTAAAACCTCCGGAGATGAAGATGTTTAGATGGGGAAGGGAGGCTGATACTTTCTGTAGACTGGAGAACTAGGGTCTGTTGATACAGTATCAGTACAACTTCATCAGTGATGGCAATGGTGGAGCTGGAAGGTAGTTCCTCATGTCAGTGACTCACTGGGTTGACAGAGTTAAGGCAAATCAGTTTCATAGCCAATGAAGTTGCTGTGTAAGGGAGTGATGTGGCCAGGATCATGGATGACCATTTTGACTATCCTGCCCCAAATGGATCAGGTAATCATTTTCCGCCTGGAAGAAGTGGAGCTGCTAGCATTTCAATGTGAGATCCCACGAGGTGGGTAGAGACTGTCGAATAAACTGAGTGCAGCATTTTTATCCTTGTAATAAAATACGGTTTAGAATTATAGATAGGGCTGGTAGCACTGGTTATTAACGTTGCCTGGTATTTCTTGCTATGTGGCCCTGCTTCCACTAGTTTGTAACTCTGCCCGTTTTTACCTACTTGGGTCGAAATTTCCCATGCCAGGTGTCTGCTGCAGACTGAAGTCTTATTCTTTGGAAAAATGCCTGAAAGGGTTCAGTTGTTTTCAGAAACAAGGAAAAACATTTTGATACCTTAAAATAAGGAGCCTGTGTGTGTGTGTGTGTGTGTGTTTAAGATCGAGGACACTTATGTTTTTGAGATAATATACGAAAATTTGGCTGGGGAGCCTTTGATTTACCTCCTTCCTCTGAAAATCTGCCAAATTTGGCAGTTGTAAGTGTTTTGGAAAGATGCAGTTTGCCCATGCTCAGTAGACACTGTAAAACTCCTCAAAGATTCCATCTACACTGGGCATGCTCCACCATGGGCCTAAGCAGGTCTTTCCCCTGGACTTGTGACTCTGGCTATGTTCAGTTTGAGTCTGGGAACCTGTGCTGTCAGTGTCACCTACTCTATGCAATGGGCCAAGGAAGCTGATTGATTTGAATGCAGAGGGGTCAGGAGCTAGACATGGAGTGTCCTGGAGCCATAAGATTGGTGCTGCATCCACAGCTTTGGAACTGTTTCTAGGAGGAGCCCCTTCTGTGTGCTGGACCCCCAAGGGGACTTGCTATTCATACATGGAGTAGGCCTCCAAGCTCCACCATCTCCTTAGATTGTACTTGTGGGACACTAGCACTCCTGCTTCATGTGGTTAGCTCTGCTCAGCAAATCTATCTGAGAGAGCGACTCCTCCTGTAGAGACTACTGCATTTTTTAGGGCAGGGGGTCTCAAACTTGTGGCCCTCAGTCCACATGTGGCCCCTAAAATTCATTTCCTGTGGCCTGCAATGACACTATCATTATCAATATTTGCAATATTATTGTACGAAAAGGTTTCAGTGGTACGGCCCTCAGGCTAACGTACTAGTCCTCATGCAGCCCTCGTGGTGATTTGAGTTTGAGACCACTGGTTTAGGGATTGATGCACCTCACCAAGCATTTGCAGTGACACTCAAGCAGCATCAAAACAGGAGGGTTTATTACTCAGCTGAAGCACTGCATAGGAATTCCTTATAGTAGCAAGGAGCAAGGTAGGTGAAAGCATAGTCCATTCTGGTGAGCCCGGCCAACAAACCCTGTTCAAACTCTGGATCTCCATCTGACCTCCTTGGTCCATTCCAAGGTGAGAGCCCAGCCTCCTTCCAGCAGCCAGCTCTTAATCCTCTCGCCTCCCAGTCCTTAGCACTGGAGCTGGAGGATTGTGCTTAACTTCTCTGCTGAGAGGTGTGAGGATCCATTGCCTTCTGGGTCATTTGTTGTTAGGTGTCAATGTCCTGTAGACTATTCTCTGTCGATAAGGAATGTGACTCAGCCAGTCGTGGAAGGTGGGGGGTGCGCTAAAGAAACATTCAAGCCCAAGGCAAGTCTATATTGAAAATTCTGCATTTGTGCAGCTGTAGTGCTTTAATGAAGACACTGATGGGAAAGAGCTGTCCTCTTGCCATAGATAGGGCTTGTCTAAACTACAGAGTTTTGTTGACAAAAGTTATGCTGACAATCAAAAGGCACTAAAATTACATTACACATGCATGTTGGTGCAATGCTCCTTCTGCCGGCAGAGCCTGTTGGCACTTTAGCATTGACCCTGAAAGCCATGCACTACTGGTAGCTATCCCACTGGCCAACTCACCACTTTTGCTGGGTAGGTGTTGTAGGAAAACAGAATGAATTGCAGTGCATCATCGTGTAGGCTAAAAGTCCCTTGAGGCAGCTTTTTCCATCCCATCATTCCATGGGCTACCAACTATGTTTCACAGCATTTTTCAAAGGTCAGTGTTTACTGTGTGCCCACCATCTCTGCCTGAAAGGATGGATCCTGCACTGCTCTCCACTGTTGTGTTCGTTGTTACAAACACAGTGAAGAGGGTCACACAGTATATCATGAATGCTCAATTAGAACAGCCATCAAAGGTGTCTAACCTGCTGTATGCCATGGAAAGAAACACCACCAGCTTACTTTTGGCATTCTCAGAGCAGCTGCGTATGGTGGACCACTGGTTTTGAGCTCAGGAAACAAGTGCTGAATGCTGAGGTTGCATCATTATAGAGGTTTGGAATGTAGAACAGTGTCTGCAGAATTTTTGGGTGTAGAAAGTCACTTTCCTGGAATTGGGTGGAGCTTGCCACAACACTGCAGCCCAAGGACTTCTGTGTGAAAGCTGCCCTGTTGGTGGAGAAGTCCCTGGCAATCATCGTGTGGAAGCTGGCAACCTAACACTGCTATCAGTTTGTTGAGACTCAACTTGGAATCAGGGAGTTCACAGCTGAACTGTTAACACAAGTGTGCAGTGCCATTAATCACACTCCGCTGTGGAAAAACTGACTCTTGGAATGTGCATAAAATAATGGCTGACTTTGCAGCAAGGGGTTCTCTGATTGTTGCAGGGCAAAAATGGCACGCACATTTCTAATTTGGTCCCAGGTCATCTCATGACAGAGAATATCAAGGAATGCTTCTCTGTGGCAGATGCTTGTGGATCACCCTGAGTATTTCACTGATAATGCAAGATGGTGCATGATTCATGTGTCTACAGGAATGCTGCCCTGTGCAAAAAGCTGCAAGCCAGGACTTCCTTTCCAAGCCAGAAATGTCCAAAAGAGGATGATGAAATGCCCATAGTGATCCTGGGAAACTTAGTATACTCCTTACTCCCAGGGCTTATGAAGCTTATAAAGGACACCTGGATAGCAACAAAGAATGCTTCAACGTTGGGTTGAGCAGGTGTGGAATGACTGTAGAATGTGTGTTTTTTTGGACTAAAAGTACTGTTGTGCTGTCTTTATGGCAGATTACACTTAAATGAGGAGAATATTCCCATAGTAATTGCAGCCTGCTGTGTGCTCCATAATATTTGAGACTCAGGATGAAAAATTTCCCCTGGGACTGAGCGTGGAGGCAGATTGTGACTGCTGATTTTGGGTAGCTAGATATTAGGGTTATTAAAGGGACATTGGGCAGTGGGGTGCAGCAGCTATATTTGAATCAAGGAGGCCATAAGACATCATTTTGAGAATGAGCATCAATAATGTCTTTCTGTACAGCACTCTGCTATTCTTGCTTAAATTGCCACCTTGTTTGAAAACTTGGATGCTTCTTGACCATGATTTTAGTCCGCAAGTGATTATTGCGACTGCATATTAATTTCAGCAGCAACACTATTTGTGTAAGAAACAGTTTATCTTTCACAGTATGTTTTTTATTAAATATTCATTAGTAGCACACAGGATATTTGGTAGAAAGGGGAAGACTGCTGAAGGGCAGTGTAAGCTCTTATAGCTGTATGCAAGTCTGGCTATTGTCGGGAAATGATCCAAAGGATAGAATGAATGGAATACTGAGATGATCTGTTAGGTTGGAAGGAATGTGTGCGAAGTTTGGGGAGGGCATGGCAAGCAGGTCCATATGAGTGGGGGGCAGGGCGAGGAAAGGACTGAGCACTTGTGAACTCTTGCCTTATTAGGGCCATCAGCATCTCCGTTTGGTCCTCCGTCACTTCTGTCATCTGCTTCTGGTTCATTAAAATTTGCTCCTCTCTCTCCTATCTGTCTTGCCTGTTTAGTTTATAATACTCATTTAAAGTTGCTCTCTACGCCCTGCATTCTTGTTCTGAGAGATGCTCCAATTCTCAAAGGTCAAAAAACATGCCCTCCTTGTACCTCTTTGGTTGCTTCCTTACCTGGCCAATGTGCTCTCTTGGTGTGTAGGGGGTTTCCCTAAAGGCCAGTTCTGCAGGAGTGCAAGAAACAATGAACAGAAGTATGCTTGTTAGTGCACTCACTGCATTAAATAATTGTAGTAAAATATACTTCTTAAATATGAGTCAGTTTCTCACTGTCCCTTGGCAAGCACACAGCTGAGTGGGTACCCTAAACATGGTGAGTTTGGCCTGGGGGCTGGGCCCACACAAGATGAGGTAGAGGGTCCGGGTGTGTTTTACGGGGATCACTGCAGGTGGTAGGAACTAAATTGCAAATTTTGCCACCATTTTCCACATGCAGGATTATTTTAGCTTATATCTCTTACCTGAAGGTAAGCAAGGATGCACAGGTGCATCTCTTGCATGTGTGTGGCTTCACATTGGGCCTCGGTGCTGCTCACCTGTGGTTTTGTTTTGACTCCTGCACAAGGAATTGCTGATTTGATGTGGGAAGGTTTTTCCTTCGACTGGATAAGGAGCAAAGCTGGTCTGCCAAGGAACCTTTGACAGAGGATTGGTGAATACCCCCAGAAAGTTTCTCTGGAGGATTCCCATGAAATCTTGATGTGTGTTATCACACTTATGCACCATACTGTTTAGCTGCACAGAGTATGTGAAGCGCACTTAAACATATCTAGTCTTGTACATTTCTATCCCTTCACTCACTCCTGGAACATAACAAAGTAAAGAATGACTCTAACTCATATAACTTACTGGCATCAAATGAAAAGGATCACTTATCAGAATGTTCCTGCCAAATACTAGATAAAAAAATAAAAAGACACACATGGCAATCCAACAATAGTAAAAAGATGAACCAATCCAGGAACTAACAAGCTTTTGGATGAGTTTAAAATTTTATATATCAACAAGTATTTAATCTTGCTTGATAGAATCACTATAATTAGGAGTCTGTCACAATGTTCACAATGAATGCTTTACCCCCTGTTTTCTGGGGGTTTATAGTCTAGTTGAATCCTGGAACATTGGGGCTGTGCTGTACAGAAGGATCGAATTTACTGCACTGGTTCTAAAGAACCTAGCCATTAAGAGGCTTTTTAAAAATGCCAGTATAGGCAAACTTGTGCTCATAACTCGTAATCTGAAGCTAAAAAACAGTTTGAGCAGTGGCCTGTGCATAACATGCTCTGTTTGCCTTTTGGTATGGAGAATGACAATGGGCAGGCTGATGAGCCAGATTGCTTATATACACTGTCTCATAAGGCAACTGGCTTGGATTCTGATCTTAATTTCATGCTGTCTAAAGCTTGCAAAAGCCAAAAGTGCTGCAAAGTTGGCCTCTGTCACCCCTGGAGTAGAAGAAGGTAGGATTTGCTTTATGCTGCCTCAACCACAAGCCTGAACTGACTTAATCTTTGAGTGCGTGTACTGGTCCCAAGGTGGAGGAAGAAACAAGAAAACTCTGCTCCTTCCTCTCAGCCCTCTCCTACACTGCCCTTGCTCCATCCCTAACATTCATGAGCAATTAGAAGTGAAGCAGGCTGTAGAGAAGAGTGTCAGCTCAGATTGAGGCTACTCGTATTTAGAGCCCTGAAGGGATACAGCTATGTGGATCCACATCCAGTCTGCATCTGCAAGGAATGGTCCACCGAGATCCATGTTGTACCCAGAAATGCAGATACAATGAGGATGTCTGCGGATAGCCATGTATTTTTAGGGCTCGAGCTTTGCACAGATAAAAATTTTTGGGGCTTGTATTCAATCTGCATCCACACGAAATGGTCTGCAGGTATAATACAGATATCCGTGGGTTGGTAGGCCACTCTCTACTCATTTTGGAAATACCTACTTTACTTTGAGCATGCCCAGTTGCCTGATGAGAGTTTGCAGACCTCTTCCCTCGTGGTCCCCCCCACACACACACACACATTGGATTAAAGGTTTGTCTAAACACAGAGTTAGGTAGCTATTCCTGAAAAACTTCATGTATGGATATAAGAAAAAAGTGACTGATGCTGATTCTCTCCTCTCTTTGGGACACTGGGACTGCTTGGAGCCACACACCCATTCCTGCCTCCTGGCTTCAGGCTGGGGCATGAAAGGGCATAAGTGGAAGGTGCAGCAAGAAAATCTCAATTGCAGGGCTGCCAGGAAGTGATTAAAAACAAAACTAGCCAGTAACCAGGAGAGGGGAATTTCATTGTTTTGAGGATGAAGAGAGCCACCAGAGAGACAGGCACAAAACCAAATGCTAAATGTATTTTGGCATGTGCGTTAACCACATCTCAGTAAAATAAAAATCCATAAAGACTTCTTTTACTTTTTTTTTTAATGTGCATGAGCATGCCTTCAGAGACATATCACATTTATTCAGTCCACCATACTATCAGTCAAGTGTCTGCTGACACCTGCTTCAGAGCTACTTTCCTTTCCTTTGTCTCTTTGCCCTCAGGTTCTGCATGAAGGTTGGAAGCCTTCTTTCTTTTGTGCCCCCCCCCCCCTTCCATGTAAAACAAACTGGAGGAAGTGAGCGGAGGGGGGAGAAATCTGACAAGTGAGTGCTTCCAGATCTCTCTCTCCTCAGGGATGGGACAGCCATCAACACTGGGAAATAACTGAACTGGAAAAACATTGTTTCTCGACATGCAAATGATTAGGTTGACCTATCATTTTGCACGTCAAACAATCCGACAGTGAGCATTATAAATGAGGAAAGGGTTTTCCCATGTCAGTAATAGCAAGTTCGTATTTTAAAATGTTGACTATATTTAAAAAATTGTTTATTATCTGAACTTAAAAAGTCTCTTGTCTCGGGCAAGTGGGAAACCTAAATCATCTTCTGAAGATCAGTTTGCATTTAAAACAAACAAGTGCACAAAAAAACCTCAGAAAACAAATAAAGTAGTGTGTGTGGTTGTGAAGCAGTTGTTCCCAATCTTAATATTGTGAGGAGTAGTACTACAGACATGTCTTCTTCCTAAGCCTGCAGGTAGCTCCAGTCACTTTGCTGCTGCTCACAGCCAGAAGCAGATGTGTGAAATTAAAAAGCTGATGAGGATGACTGCTGACCCTTTCTGCAGCAGTGAAAATGGAAAAACAGTGTCAAGTTACATACTGCTGCTATCCAGAGATGCCATGAGAAGCAGCAGCCAGAGGCAGAAACTAGGAGAAGAGTTATTTTGTGGACATGATGGTTCCCAGAAAAAAAACCTGAGAGTCAGGGAGGAGCAGAGCAGCAAAGATTCTTCCTAGTTGAGGCAATCAGCAGGTTGTGTGGAGGTTATGGAGTGATGGAATCTGTTTCTCTCCATGATCATCAACAGGCTGTGAAGGCAGAAGAAACAAATCTTCTCTTTCAGCAGCTGGAGGAAGAGTGGAGCTTTTAAATTTATTAGGCACCAATTACAGGTATGTCACAAGGTGGCTAGGAATAGGTCTGCAGATGGGGCCCAAGGACAGCAACCTGGTAGAAGTCTCCAGCGCTTTCCTGCAGCTGATGGCAGGGGTGATGGGTTTCCCATAGGGTATTGCCCTTGATCTTGTTGGCGAAACCATTTTCCTGTCTTTTGTCTGTACCTCTGTATAGTAGGTATCTTTAAGTAATAAATAACCCTGTTTATTACTAGGTGGATGCTAAAAATTAGGATTACATGCATGGAAGCCACATGTAGATCACTGAAGATTCCTCTGTTAATACAGTCAAGGACTTTGAATTGGCAGAGGGCCATCTTGTGTTATGCTAGTGCATCACCTGTGCACAGACCATCAATATAGCTCTTGTCAGTGTGGCCACATTGGTGTGAAAACCCACTGTGTAAATTGATAAACCTCCTTTAAGTAACATTGATGTATGGCACATTGATGTGTTGCCCTATGGTACACACTAGCATCTAGAGTAAATGGAGAACTTTGAACAACATAGGGCCAGGGAGCCCTTACAGTGCCACATATGAACAGTTTTCAGAGTTGAGTTTAAAAGCTTGAGCATTTTCAGTTGAAGTACTGCAGCATCCAGATAAAATACCTGTTTTTTGGGAAGAAAGCTCCAACAATTTCTAGGCTCAGAAAAGCAGATTAATTTTGGAAGTTCTAGGCTTGTCTGACTTGACAACCTAAATTGCTCATGTTAATATTAGTGGAAATGTTTTTAAAATAATTATTCTGCCAGTCAGAAGAACAAAACCCTACAAGGATAATTTCTGCTACGAAATCTTAACCAGAACAATCCAAGGAGTTAACACAAAGAATACAAATCTTGAGCTGTAATAATTGATGTTGAATAACAAGCAAATTTGAATGAAGATATCATTACTAGTTGAGTTCTACCTCCAGCAAAAAAAATTTACTGGACTTCTCTGGGATAGTTGAGGCCTTAATAAGCTATAATTTTGGAGTAGCAAAATGATGCCTCTAAATCAGGCCTTGACAAATACGCTGCACACCCAGGTGCCAGCCCCAAAAGTGAGGCACCTAGGTGTGCAGCACTGAAGGGGCTCTCTTGCTGCCTGAAAGCTGCTGCCACCACCACTTTTTGGTGGCCTTGTGGAGTGAAGAGGGCCCCCGTCACTAAAAACCCACAGCAGTGGCTGCTGCTTTCAGTAATGCTGCGGGGCATGAAAGCTACTGCATTTGCAGGAGAGAGAGGGGATGAAAGCCCAAGGCATTTGCAGGAGGGGAGGGGAACATCGCATCACTGAAAGTGTCAGTGCCACTGGCTCTTTTATTTTAGGGAGCAAGGGCGTTCTGCTTCCTATCTGCCACGGCACAGCTAGGCTCCGTGGCAACCTGGTGCCCAGGATTTGTTGAGCCCTACTCTAAATATAGAAGTATAATGATGATAAATGTTCTAAAGACCTAAGCAATGACATTGTGGAGCTGCATCTCTGTGTGTGATTATATACACACATCTCTACTCTGTGTGTGTGAAGTATGGCACAGTTCTCAGAAATCAAAAACACTGCAGGATTTCCTCTGTTTTAACAGACTCATTTTTTTAAGGCTTATTTAAAAAGAAAAATGTTTGATGCTGCAAATCCAAGAAAACTGCTAATAAGCTGAACTGTCATGCCTCCTGAAATGAAGTGTAAAATCGGCATTTAAAACAAGGAGACTTCTTTATAAAAGCAGATTATATTTTCCACATCAACTGCAACTTTTCCTTTGCAATTAATTGCTTTAAGATGGTAATTTGAAATCCACTGGTTGTGCTAGGCTTCTGCTGCGAAGTGGAAATTAGAAGATGTTTTCCTTCTAAATTAAAATGAAGCCAAAGAAGCAAATATATTTTAATTAGTGGACAAATTAACAAAGCCTTATTTTTAATGAGATTTGTTGCTTGCTGGCTTCATTTTGTGATCAGCTTTATATTGGAGATTGAATAACTTTGCTTGTCTTTATGTGGTGATCAAAGCCATATACATAAAGTCCCCAATGTACATGCACTAATCTTTCAATATATCTTTCTCTGGTTCTGCTATCAAAGATGTTAGCTCAAATAATTTCTGTGTTCCAAGTGGCTGGCTAGCTTGTCAAAGTAGCAGAATTAATCTTTCGTCCTGTACACAGTTTAAATTCAAACATCTCTGTTTACAGAGATTTTGGAAATAATATATTATCTACATTTTTAACAAGTAGGTTTTGGAAAAGGTAGTTTCTCTGAGTCCACTTTTTGGTTACATCTAACTTTTTTTTTTCCCCAGAATACAAATCCTGGTCTTGTGTAATTTAAGAGCAGTTAGGTGACCACAATACATACAAAGCAAAGGTGGTTGCTGTCTGCTACAGTCCATGCTCAGAGCTCCTACTGAAAGTTGGAGAGTCTAAATAAAAATCAATTGCATCGTATTTGGATCTAGGCTCTGTCAGCTGCTGTTTGCTTTGAAGTACTGGTGGGGAGACAGTGGTGTGGGGGGAGAGGGTGGTATTGTGAAATGACTTTTTAAAAGGGGTGTTCTAATAAATACATTCAAGTGCATTTGTGCAAGTGTACCACAGTTAGGCTCATGTCCAGTCTTCATAATTGGAAAATTAGCTTAAGTGCTGGTCTGCACTGCAAAATTAGATTGGCATTGCTTCATAAATGTCAAAAATGGGACACTATTTTGAGACATAAAGACAACCTAACCCACTTTTAGAGACTGTTAGGTCCATGTAAGAATTCTACCATCATCCTAGCTACTGCGTCTTGGAGAGGCACTACTGTGGTGTTTCAAATGTAGACAGCTTCTGTGTGTCTACATTGCACTGTGACTGTGCCACTGTAGTGTTTCAAGTGTAGATGTAGCCTAAGTCACACTTTGTGAGAATGAGTGGGGAGTGTGGGCTGTTTGTTAGAATATTGTGTTAGCTTTGGTTTGTGAAAGCAGAGCTGGTGTGGTCCTTCGTTGTTGGAGTCAAGGGGAGGTGCATATTGTCAAGTGTAAAACTCCTATGCATGATTGTGTGGGGTATTTTTAGAAGAAAAACTTTTTAGCAGTGATGATATGGTGCCACGATTTAAAAAGATTCCTGCCCTGTTGACCCAGCTTTAGGCATAGCAAAGGCAGTGATGTGAACTTGCTCCTTCTCTAACATATGCACTTCAGTCAAAGACAAAACATCAAAGCCTACACTGAAGTGAAATGCTGACACTATTGCACTTTTACTTGAAATTAAAAGTAAATTAAATGTGAACATATACAAAACCAAAGTGCATTTAAATGTATACAGGCTGGGAAATTAAAAGGTGAGCCTTCATGGCACAACTAGTTTCAGCTGAACATACATAATTTTCTGCTCAACTGCTTTCTTTGGACCAGACTTTTAAAGATGTTTAAGCATCTGAAGATGCAGTTGAAAATCCTCCTAGATGCTTGTATGCATCTTTGAAAACCTCAAAACCTTTAAAAATTTGGCCTTTTATTGCTGAGTATGAACAGTGTGCTCCATGGAAGACATTGCGGTGGGAAACTCTTGCTTGTTAGCTCACGTGTACTTTAAAGTCATAGCCTCAGCAGTCATTTAAACATATATTAACACTTGCTGATATGACGCATGGCTTTTGCAAACTCTTCTTGGTTTTGATTGAAAGACTCTTCTTTCAGAAATCGAGTGTTTTGTGGAGGGTGAGGAAGTCTACTTCTGGGTCTTCCTTCACAGGGTCTGATATGCTGGTGTCTCACAAGCTGGCTTGTGACTTGTGAAATGGGTAACTGCTTGGCTAAATAAAAATGTAAGGAGTATATTCCTTAAATGTAGGGAAGCAAGTGTTTACTTCCAGTCCGGTGGTTCTCAATCCCTGACCCAGTTACTACACAGCTGCTGTCCAGTGTGTGCTAAAAGAAATTAAAAATTTGTTGCATCTTGCTCTTGGGTCCTGGCAGGAGAGAGGCCAGAGCAGAACCTTGCTTGAGTCCTCCCTGCCGGCAGAGGAGGTGAAGCAGCCACCTGTGGCAGGAGGTGGGTTTAACCAGCATCCTGCTATTTCCTGCTTTCTGGTGCTGGAGGGACACACCGTGTTGTAGGGTTGCCAGATGTCCTGCTTTTGGCCGGAAAGCCCAATTGAAAAGGGAACGTGGCAGGGTCTGGTCAGCACTAGGCTTAAGTCAGTTTGACTACATCGCTTATGGGGTGTGGCTTTTTCACACCCCAGAATAACATAAGCAGAATAAATTAACACTTGAGTATTTGGCCTAATTTAGAGGGTGGCATGACTTTACTTACCTCAGACTTGCTCTGTACTGGCATGGAGCATAGGAACTCTTTAATAGAGGGTGGCAACAAAACAGTAAGACATAAATAAAGAATAATATCTTATCTGGTGAAAACCATATGGAGAATTTCTGGATATGTAGAATATAATTATACTTGGAAAAAAGCGTTTATAAGCTTTGTGTCACATTTTTCCTCTGGCAGATGGGCCTCCAGAGCCAAGCTAGACCATTTGGATGGACTCTGAGGAGAGAAACTGTTCTAATGAATCACTATCCTTCGTGGCTTGAATGTTCCACTGGGGTCTTAATCAATTAATGCTCAGGCCTGAGCCTGCCTGTATAATGGTATCTCAGCCTGAGGAAACAGGGCTGCCTCATTGTTCCCCTAAATGTCAGAATACATCAAAATGTTCTTTTGTCCTTGTATTTTGGAGTTCCTTTACAGGAGATTGTCTGCTTCCTTTATATTCTAAAGGCCAATTCTCTGCGCCATAGGCCTTTCAGGAGAATTTCTGAGTTTCCTTGGGGGCCCAACCATGAATCTCCTGTGTTATTTGTTGAAGCAACTGCCAGGGTTGGATATAACTGAAGTTTGAGCTTAATTTCAGATACAAGAAGACTGCTTATTGCTCAGCCAAGTCTACAGGGACTGTCCCCTTTTCTCCTTTCTCAGTTTGTGTTCCTCTTGAGAAGGCTTCACCTAGGAGGACTGAACATATTTTAGTTGCTGGCCTTTGTTCATATGGGGGAAAAACATTACCTAGTTAATATCTGTTCTTCCCAAAATTAGTGTAATGGGAACATTATCTCTGCCTATATTAGGGTTTTATATCTTCTGAAATTATGCTTACCAAGCACTAGCATTGTTTAAATGTCTGTCTTTTATTGTAGCCAGAATCCTAAGTTCATCGTGTCTCCTAATTAGATTGCCACTGCAGAGACCTAACCTCAAACTTTAGTCATCTTTTATGGACTGAATAATATTCAATTTCTGACAAAGAAATGAGTAGCCCTAGTTACCAGTCAATGTGCAAATATGTCTTTCAAATAAGCTGAGCACTTCTAGTTCCTTTCTGTTCAGAGGTGAGGAGTGGTAACAGTCTACATGGAAGTTCAGTTTCTGCGATTGTTCCACCTTTATCTGCAACCTTTAACTCAGGTGGAGCTGATCTTGTGCATGTGTCCTCTGCTCTGTTATCTAGGATGTTAATGCCATTCATTTGCATGTCTGTCTTTGCCTTGTTAATTGCTACCATTCTTTAAAAAAATAAAAACCACAAACCCCCTTCATATTCTTCTCTTTGTGGTTATTCTTTTGAAGGGAGGCTGAGCCCCCAGTGTCTGTTGGGCACATTTCATCTGTCTCACTTCCATTGATGACTCTAATGTGTGAAGATACCTCAATATAGGTGCTATAATGTCCAGTGAACATATATTACTTGGCTTTACATGTGGAAATATAAGCTTGTAACTTCTCATCACTCTTGGCAAAAGGGGTCCTTTTTAAAGGACTGCTATTAATAATAAAAGCTACTTCAAATAAGGTCTGAGATTCTTGACGGGCATGAGTAATGATGTAGATTATAAACCCTGAGAAGTTTCAGATACTTAATATCATGATTAGAGGGTGTAAAAGTCTGCTTGAGGACTTGGCCAATTGAAACTACTTGAGATTTACAGCTGAATGACTTCAGGTAGTGCTTGACAGCTGCGTTTTCTAGAATTAAGAGCTCAGTGTTTTTCCAGAAGATGTAATTTGTCTCTGTTGTAACTCCTGTCTCATTTACCAGTGTTGTCTGTGCTAATGATGAC
Organism: Podocnemis expansa; assembly: GCA_007922195.1. Lineage (NCBI taxonomy): Eukaryota > Metazoa > Chordata > Testudines > Podocnemididae > Podocnemis > Podocnemis expansa. The sequence continues at coordinate 8,309,539 of ML682013.1, read as the reverse complement.
TATTTTTGGAGAGCTAAGGTGGATGAGGGGGGTTTGATTTTACTAATTGCATCCCAGACTGAAATTATGATTGAAGATGAGGGAGGTGTGTTGTGTTTGTGTTGTCATTTAGAGCAGTGGTTTTCAAACATTTTTGTTGGGACCCAATTGAAAAAAATCATTTATCCTCACAACCCAACAATTGATAGAATCATAGGGTTGGAAGGGACCCCACGAGGTCATCTAGTCCAACCCCCTGCCAAAAAAGCAGGATCACTCCCACTAGATTATCCCAGCCAGGGTTTTGTCCAGCTGGGCCTTGAACACCTCCAAAGATGGAGATTCCACCACCTCCCTAGGTAGCTTATTCCAATGCTTCACCACTCGCCTAGTAAGAAAGCTTTTCCTAATATCCAGCCTGGACCTCCCCAGCTGTAACTTGAAACCATTGCTCCTCGTTCTGTCCTCTGTAACTACTGAGAACAGTCGAGCTCCATCTTCCTTGGAGCAACCCTTCAAATAGTTGAAGGTTGCTATCAAATCCCCCCTTGTCTTCTCTTCTGCAGGCTAAATAAGCCTAGTTCCTTCAGTCTTTCTTCATAGGGCTTGTGCTCCAGCCCTTTGATCATTTTGGTTGCCCTCCTCTGGACTCTCTCTAATTTGTCCATGTCCTTTTTGTAGTGGGGAGCCCAAAACTGGACACAGTATTCCAGATCTGGCCTCACCAGTGCAGAATAGAGGGGAATGATCACATCCCTCGATCTGCTGGCAACACTTCTTCTGATGCAGCCGAGTATGCCATTGGCCTTTTTGGCAGCAAGAGCACACTGCTGACTCACATCCAGCTTCCCATCCACCATGACTCCCAGGTCCTTTTCTCCAGTGCTGCTATTCAGCTGATCACTCCCCAGCCTGTAGCAGTACATGGGGTTTTTCGTCCCAACTGCAGGATTTTACACTTGTCCTTGTTGAACCTCATGAGATTTCTATTGGCCCACTGCTCCAATTTGTCTAGGTCTCCCTGAATCCTGTCCCTGCCCTCCAGGGTGTGTACTGCTCCCCCCAGTTTGGTATCATCTGCAAACTTACTAAGTGTGCAATCTATCTCATCATCCAGATCATTAATGAAAATGTTGAACAGAACTGGCCCCAGGACCGACCCCTGGGGCACACCACTCGTTAGTGGTTGCCAACTTGACATGGAGCCATTGATTCCTACACGCTGAAACCGTTGATCTAGCCAGTTTTCTATCCACCTTACAGTCCACGCATCCAACCCATACTTCCTTAATTTGCCAATGAGAATGCTGTGGGAAACTGTATCAAAAGCCTTGCTAAAGTTGAGGTATATCACATCAACGGCTCTTCCCGCATCCACAAATCCAGTCATCTCATCATAGAAGGTGATGAGATTGGTCAGGCATGATTTACCCTTGGTGAATCCATGCTGACTGTTCCTGATCACTCTATTTTCCTCCAGGTGTTTTAGGATGGATTCTTTGAGAAGCTGCTCCATGATTTTTCCAGGGATTGAGGTGAGGCTGACAGGTCTGTAATTCTCTGGATCCTCCTTTTTCCCTTTCTTGAAGATCGCCACTATATTTGCTTTTTTTCCAGTCCTCTGGCACCTCCCCTGTTCGCCATGAGTTTTCAAAGATAATGGCCAATGGTACTGTTACCTCATCAGCCAGCTCCCTCGGCACCCTCGGATGCAGTTCATCCGGCCCCATGGACTTGTGCACATCTAGCTTCTTGAAGTAGTCCCTAACCTGAGCTTCTGTCACCAAGGGCCTCTCTTCTTCTTTCCAATCTACCGTACCTAGCGTAGTGGGCTGGGAGCTGACCCTGCCTGTGAAAACTGAAGTAAAAAAAGCATTGAGCACTTTGGCTTTTTCCTCATCCTCTGTCACAAGGATACCTGCCCCATTCAGTAAGGGACCTACACCATTCCTGATCCTCTTCTTGTTATTGATATACTTGTAGAACCCCTTCCTGTTATCCTTCACATCCCTTGCTAGTCGCAACTCCATTTGTCCTTTGGCCTTTCTGATTTTATCCCTGCAGTCCCGAGCAATGTCTTTATCTGCCTCCTTAGTCATCTGTCCAAGCTTCCACTTCCTGTAAGCGTCCTTTTTATGCTTCAGCTCTGTGCAGAGCTCTCTGTTAAGCCACTCTGGGCGCCTTCCACATTTGCTGTACTTTATCGGAATGGTATCTTCCTGTGCCCTTAGCAGGGTTTCTTTAAAATGCAGCCAAATCTCTTGGACATATTTCCCCTTCACATCAGCCTCCCAAGGGATCCTGCCCATCAGTTCCCTGAGGGAGCCAAAATCTGCTTTTCTGAAGTCCAGGGTCTGCGCTTTCCTTCTTTCCTTTAATCAGCATCTTGAACTCAATCATCTCATGGTTACTGCTACCCAGGTAGCCATTCACTTCTACTTCCCTGATCAATTCTTCTCTGTTTGTTTGTGAGCAGCAGGTCGAGAGGTGCAAGGCCCCTAGTTGGTTCCTCCAGCATTTGTACTAGGAAGTTGTCCTCAACACTCTCCAAAAACTCCCTGGATTGCCTGTGCACTGCTGTATTGGCCTCCCAGCAGATGTCAGGGTAATTGAAGTCCCCCGTGAGAACCAGGGCCTGTGTTCTGGAAACTTTGGCCAGTTGTCCATAGAATGCCTCAGCTACCTCCTCTTTTTGATCTGGTGGTCTATAGCAGACACCCACCATGACATCCCCTTTCTTGCTGTCCCCTCTAAACTTAACCCACAGACTTTCAACTGGCTTGTTTCCACTTTCATAATGAAGCTCTGAGCAGTCTTGGAGCTCTTTTACATATAGTGCTACTCCTCCCTGCTCCTTCCCTGCCTGTCCTTCCTGAACAGTTTATACCCATCCATTGCAGAGCTCCAGTCATGCAGACTATCCCACCATCAGTGTTCCCTCTAAGGGGAGAGGGCAGCTGAGCAACTA